>JAOTQE010055646.1:0-19910 GCA_025631205.1 Nesometra sesokonis
TTTCAATGTACCGTAGTTTAATTATTATTTTATTTTTACTTTATTTAAATATCATGGTCTTGCACGGCCTTGACGAATAACACCTTTAGGTGATCAAGTATCCGTGTTAAAATAAAGTATTTATTATTATTATTATTATCCTCTTGTAATATTCTGAACCAAGCTGATTTAAGGTCATAAACATTGGTGGTAGCACCATCACATTAAATTCAAACTGTTTTTAAGTCTGCCAGATTATATACATCATTACATTAGATATCATTCTTACGGAATGTGGAAAACATAAGAAGTGTTAGCTCTCCTTGCATGTACTTAAAACAAAGCCCACAAAGGTCATAAGGAAAAGAACCATACATACCTTAGTCTGAACAATGAGAATGCTGAGCATAAAGGAGCAAATTAAAAATGCTAATGAAGTTAATGTAAAATTTCCTGAGGGGTTCACTTGACAGGAAAATACGGAGAATCCGTATGGATTCTGACCCACCTTGGAGGACATCATGGATTACTTACTAATCACTTTTAAGAACAATGCGTTTATGAAGATAATTTTTGGTCCAACAATCTATTTTTGAGATTAACAAAATAAATAATAAAAATCTGTATTCTGCAAGTATTTTTCTATTAGTTATATTAAAGTGGAAATTTAAATTGTTTAATAAAATAATTAAATTTATGGATGGTTATATTCAACAAGCTGTTTGGGCTGATTGGAAGACCAGTTAACCAGTGACTAGAAATTCCTGATGTGGATCCACACAGATAAAAATATTGTGAATATATTCCTAAATAAGTCTTATTTTGGGTCGAAAAGGTTCCCATAAAGACACTAGTTTTATTAGAATGCCTCATTTAAGAACTTTCCCATTTACAAACTCATAGACCAAGATGTATGTAAAGGAGAAGGTCGATTGTACTGTATTGCAATTTATTTTTGTTTTCCATTAATGTTCAGATAAAAATAAATAAGGGACTGTTTCTACTGAAAACCCACAAGATAATCAATTCACATTAAACCAGTAATTTTATGAGTGTTCGTTGATCTGCCCATATTGTAACTTATTTTTGTCCTCAGTGAAATTGGTAAAATGACCACCATCTTGGTTGGTAATTACGTTACCATTACCCATAAACGAAGAGCTCTTGATCTTGGAATGAGATGGTTAGATTCACTTGCTACTTTGTTTATATTTACCACTCCATATTTTACCAGTTTTTTTTCTCACAATTCCATTCAGAAGAATAGTAAATTTTAGCAATGTTGTTTTTTACTATCAATAAGAAACTAGTCATTTAATTTTTAAAATTAATTTAATGACATAATGTGCCTGTGATTTGACCGAGGTCATATTAATAATCGGTATTTTTGCATTGCCTTTAAAAAGAATACAACAATAATTGATTATTTGATGTTCAAACACTCAATACTTAGCATATTTTTAATTGGTATCCTTTAAACTTTTTTTTTGAACTGGTCCTGTTTCTACCGCCAGAAAATACTGTAATTGATTTAAAAACAAAACATTTTTAATCATTTTTTTTTCTCTCCACTAGAAACAAGCCCTAAGAATAAATGTTGGAGTGTCTGTTCATGGTCAAAACAATTCATAAACCTGTAAAGTCAATTCCCCAGGTATTCATGAATATGAGGTGATTAGCTGGTAACAAGCTCACCAATTTGAACTAGCTGTGGGTGGCTTTAGTTCTTATTTAAAGAGGCAATTTGACCCCTGGGAAGCAAAAAATATTTATGTAGGCCTATAAAGTAATTGGTAGGGTTTTGAATGGGTCTACAGAATTAATTTACACTGTATCAGGGCTTTCCAGGATTGTCCTGGAGTTTCTTGTTCTTAAGGGCCTGTTTCTACTGGAAACACAAAATAATTAAATAATTAATTAAAATTAATCGTTATTTTTATGAGTGCCCTTCGATCTGCCCACATTGCAACTTATTTTTCCCCTCAGTATAATCGATTAAATGACCACCATCCTGGTGATAATTACATCACCATTAGCCATAAATGAAGAGTTCTCAATTTTGGGTGAGTTAGTTGGATTTGCTTACTAGTTTGTTTACATTTACAAGCCAAGTATTTTTTTCGCAATACCATTAAGAAGAATACCATATTTTAGCAATGTTTTTTATAACTATCGACAATAAACCAGCCATTTAATTTGAACTAATTTAACGACATGTTAACAATGATTTTGCCTTGATTAATTATGCCATGCCGAGGCGCAACGCAGCAGAATGGACGATTTCAGGACAAGTGGCAGAAAACATGGCAGCCTAGGCTTAGCTATAATTTGCTTCATTATAGACTGGTGAACGGATAATGTATTGAATAGGTAGGCCCATGGAAAAATAATTTTTGGATGTTATTTTTCCATTCCACCCGATGATAATATGAATTTCTCTTGTTAATGACATGGCGACAGTTCACATTCAATATAAGTGAAGCTAGGCCTAGGTTGTTTTGCGGTTGTGCCTGTGATTTGACCAAGGTCACATAATAATCTGTATTTCTGCTTTGCCACTAAAAATGCAGCATAATTGATTAGGCCTATTTGCCGTTCCAACCCTCAACACATAGCGCGTTTTAATCAGTATTTTTTAATCGTTTTTTTTTTCTAACTGGTGCTGTTTCTACTGCCAGAAAATAATCAATTTTTAAAAACCCCATTTTTAATCAATTTTTTCTCTCCACTAAAACAGGATCTAAGAATCTAGGAATACTGGAACGCCTATACCGCTGGGATTATCAAATTCACTGTAGTAAATTCTTCAGCATTATGAAAGTTTCACTATTTTGGCAATTAAAGAAAATGGTATTTGGTAAGTGTCAACCAATGAAACGAAAATTTAATGCACGTGAAAAGTAAGAGCACATTAACAACAATGACAACAACAATGACAATAGACCGAATTAGCGATGGCCTGTGACGTCACAAAGACTCGCCGTCATGGGTACGAGAATCAAAACAAACCGCTAAGTCCTATCTCATAACATAGGGCAAGTGCGAATGTTACCCAAAAATTTTGTTGATATACACATTGAAATTAGAAAGTATAATCATTTTTAAAGCATTAGTAAACATCTACCTTAGTTTTAGATAAGTATAACACAGTTAATCTGGTTTTAATTTACATTTAAAAGGAAACATTGATAATTCAAGCTAGGCCAAAAGTTGAATCTCCGATCATGTAAGCTAAGCTGCTATGTGCACTAGCGGATCAACACTGTCTACATGGTTCGGGCCTAAAACCATTCATTGTTCCCAGCAAATATGACAGGTTTAATCCATTCCATTTTAAATAAAACTAAGCCTAGCTAGTGTAAAAAAGGATTTATGAATGTATCCCAATGGTTTGAAATGAGTTACCAACGAAGAAATACAAATACATTAGTAAACTTTAATTTCGTCCTTTCTTAGCTCATTTTACACAGCTAAGTATAGAAAGTAGCGCCCTCTATTTATATTTATACCCACGAATCCAGATGTAAACAAGGTAGCTAATTCGGTGTATTGTTGGAGCATGGACCATTGGAGGTCGTTAGAGCTCATACTATAGATCAAAGGTTTCTCCAATAAAATTGGGGCAATCAATACAGCTGCACTCTCGCTATTTGGTATAAATTTACCATTTTATGATATCAAATAGAAAGTAAAGTTACTTCGATTCATAGCACAATTTTGGAAAAACAAATAAGATGACTGGAGACAACATTGTCTGTATATCATTAGTCTTTTTGCTAGTCATTCTGTGTTTTTAAATCAGTTTTACATGAATGGACATAGACATACCAACAGTGAATAAACAACTGATTTTTACCCTGTTTCTCATTCTGATTCTCGCCCGAATGGGCCCTATATCTTTTTTCTAGTTCACTGACCATTCACTTGGACGTACTGTATATTTGTACGAAATGAGCTATGGTTCTTTTTTGATTCAAGTAGTGAAAATCTTATGTTGCCACTTAGACAGTCAGTAAAATGCAAAAGAAAAAGTAATTTTAAAACAGAGTTTGTAAAAAAACTTCCAGATCGGAGGTCATGTAGAACTATGGTACTTTCGGAAAATATGTATGGCTTTTCTCCTAAATTTGAGGTATGTATGTACAGTATAGGCCCGATACTAAGGTATTACTTTTTTTTACATATTCTCCCAATGCATGAGAAAATGGAATGTATGCGCAAGACATCCAAAATGGGTCATCTTGTGTGAGATTCACGCATGCATGAGAGTTGGCAGGCACAACAAGAATTAATGAAGCCTCAGAGAAAAAAAAATTAATACCTAATGACAGCTTTAATGTCTCATATTGTCTGAAACCAGAATGACACAACATTTGTCAATAAAAACCCTCCTAGCCAACCCTACTTACGCCAGGGAGATATAAAAATAGTGCCTCCCCAATTATACACTAAAATTTACCAAGAATAACAGTAAACTTTAGCATGTTATATTCTTGTTAACATACAATACCCTACTCCTTACTATGTATCACTCATCCTGAAGGAATGTCATCATATTAGATTGCTTTGAACCTTTGCCTTCCTTCTAACAAATGTCTCTATTTTTACAGAATGACTGAGTTTCCTGTTATCATGGATTACCAGAGGCATAGCAATATTGGACCTGTGCAACTTACATTGCAAAATAGACTTAAAGTATGAAACAAAAAATCTTAAATCCTTAAATTAAAATTACTTAAGATTAAAACAGAATAATAAGTGATAGCAGATCAATTTTAATTAATTTTGACAATATATAAGTTAACAGATAGGAGAATGGGATAGTATTTTTAAACAGTCTAAGTGCAATTTCACGGTCTTGATTTTAATATCAATGGTGATATCACACTGGATAAAAAAAACTTGATGAATTGTCAAGGTTGGTTTCATTTTACTGGTAGTGTGTGATATGGTGCGAAAATTATAGTGGTTCAACACTAGTACGCTTTCTGAAATTTCATGATCCTTGGAGCACAGACAAGACCCATGCTTGGAGTCACATGAACTTGTCATATAAATGGTGGCCTACAGAAAAGCCAAACCATCAAAATTGTTATGTTATTATAAAATAATTGTATCCTTCTTAGGTCACAATAGACCAAATTAGCAACCTACAGTAGCTTCATGTGGCTTCGTGGGTATGTTTATAAATAGAGGATGTTTTTCTATACAGTTCGTTGTGTCAATTTTTGACGACAGGATTAACGTCAAGACTGATACCTTTTCCTGCCAATCTTTGAGAAAATCGTCAAATTTCAAAATTAACGATCGAAAACACCGTTTGAAATTGGCATTTCTGTGATTAACGATTGACAGAAAAGTAGGTTTTACAAAATAGGCTGTTTTTTTCGATTATGAGAATTGCACGCATGCATTGTAGTAGAATAGTGGTGGCGTTTTTACATTTTCGGCCAGAATTGAAAATGGCAATCAAAAAACGGTTTTTAAAATAATGATCAAAAGTAATTCATTTATATAAAATGTTATCCATAACCTGCTTACAAAATGTTCTTAGAATCCAAATACTTTCATACTTTGATTGTTCAGTTGTCTGGTAAGGCTGTTTAGTATACTGTATCACAGGAAATGAAAACGCCAACTTTTGTTAAATTCCGGAAATGCAGTCACCTTTCACATAAACCATAGTATAATATACTCAATATGACTGAAATAGTATGAATGTATAATACTCGCATCAAATAAGCATTCTATTTTTACATCCCTCTTGAAACTTCCTTCAACTGATGCTCCCTCAATAAACACTTGTTTATGCGTACTGTTCGCACTGGACCTACTATGGTTAAACTAACCAGTGGGTTGGTAAGTTTTATAAAACAACAGCTCTATGCTACTCTAGGCCTGCGATTTTTAGGAGATTATGATAAATAATAATAATGACGTGACATTTATTATAATGCTTATTGCCAAAGCATTTCACACTTATTTACCACAGTCATTAGAACAAACGCATGTGGAACATATTCCATTCCACAATGTTGCAGCTGGAATCAGTGCATATAGCATCTCTCTCAGGTACTCACTTATACTCCTAGGTGGAGAGAGGCAATGTGGAGATCCTATACACAAACAAGCGATCAGAGTGAGCCTTGAACTCACTCCCGACCTCGTGATTGGACGTCTAAAACACAACCGCTGTACCGACTGTTCCTTATGCATTCTATTTTCCAAAGTGGCAAACGAAACGCCAAAGCGGCATACGAATGAAAAATAAGATTTCTATTACTTAAAAATCTTATAAGTACAATACAGCATGACTGCAACTTTAAACGTTAACCCAAATTCCTTCATTTTCATGCTTAGATGGTTTAAATAACATAATAACATACAACTAGACCCTAACCAGAAACAACGCTACTTTCCAAAGTGTTGAGCATTTGGTGTCCTTGCTGTGTTCTCATTGACATTCTGATCGGGACATGTACCACCTGCTCTAGATGGGGTAACAAGAATTAATAAAATCCTAAATTGGAAGAACGTCCTGTCAATTTAGCAAAATTCTATGTTTAGATTAGGCGACCTAGTTCACTGTGTAACCTAGATATGCAGAGAATTATCTGTTCTGTTTATGTTTTCATTATTTATACAAATGAATTAATTAGAGTTGAAGAGTTAGTTTTTAATTACTGTACTGCATGTCTAAGAATTAACACTGGCATCGGTTTTATTTTTACCTCCATGGTTTTATTTACTGGATTGAATTCTTTATTTTGAATACCTCAATAACCAAGCAGTGCCAGAATTTTTTTTAAATTTTATGTCACATCCAAGAGGGAATTTTCTTGCCACTTACTGGATAGTCACATTTTTTTTACAAGAACCAGTAAAATTTTGCCCCGGCTGAGTGTTCTTATTTTTTTGCCAATTTCAGGCTGAAAATATTATCTTCTTATTTTACATACTTTCAAAGTTAAAAAAATTGCTAGTATAGTGTACGGATTGAGGTATATAAGTGGTGTGAATCATGTATTTCAGTAAAAGCTTGGCTTTGAATTGTCATTCACTATTGAAACTTCTGATTACATTATATCTGATGACATTATTAGAGTAAATATTAAGTTGATATAACGTTTGGAAAACAGTATGTGATGAGCTTGATTACTAAAAAAACATACTCATTTGCATTTTTTTCAGCGTCAGTTTGCTCTCATTTTTGTTCTTAATTTTTGAGCAATTTCAGCCTCATTGTTCTTATAAAGTGAGTTCTTATGAAAAAAATATGTATCCATGTTATCCAACAACAGCGCCATTCAAAGTTCAACAAAAAGTTAATTTTCTGTTTGTCTATTGAGAATGTTGAAGTCAAATCTCCCAAAATCTACTATCCAAAAAAAAACCAAACTTCACACTTTCCCAAATCCCTAATTCACCTTGAACCAATGTAAAGTTGTGTCTTCTAAACCAAACTGTCCAGAAAACCAAACAAAATAGACATTCCGAAATGTGGTTGGTGTTGACTTATAAGTGGCATTGTAGCTTGGTGGCTAACATGTTTGACTTCCAATCCCAAGGTCCTGCGTTCGAACCTCGCTGTACACTACTGTGCGTTCTTTCCTGAGATCTAATAGCGAATTTTTTTACAATTTTATGTCACATCCAACAGGAAATTTTCTTGCCACTTATTGGATGAGAACTAAACCATGCTTTCTAAACCAAGTCTTATGGCTTTAGGAATGGCACTGTTAGTGCCACTCCCTAGCATCACAACAAGACTTAGTTTAGAAAGCAAGACTCCTCAGCATGTAATTGATGAGAAAACACCCAGTTGGATGTGATATAGAAAATAAAATGGCTGGGTCTTATCGAATTTGTATCTACTGCCATGACACACTCAAATTAACATTCACTTTTAAATGGTGCACTTAAAATTTGAGGGAGTATGGTACTGTACTTCTGCAAAATCTTGATGTGAATTCAAAATAATGTTTTAATAGTAAAACACATAGGTAATTTATACTGACCTTTGGGGAATTTTGTTATGTTCTAGCAGAGAACATGTTTATTAACATTTTATTAGCCTCTAGCATTAACTAGTCAGTTTGATCAACCAGGAGGCGTGGTGATTATTTCCTTATGGTATTCAGTTAAAGCCTCCTTCCAGTTATCTCTTGACCCGTGATCCCTCTCTGAGCTAAGGCTTAGCATCTCATAAACATCTATCCTGTATGAGTATGGCGAGATAAAATGCCAGCACTTATTAAAAGGGTATTCAACTTTATGTAGAGAATTTGTTTTTGGAAGATAGTGTACAGTATGGATTGTAATTTTATGTCAATGTCTCAAAAAAGAATTCCAATGAGACTAAAAGCAGTATTATACTATAGTGTTTACCTGGGAAGTTTTCATTTATGTCAAATCACCTTTGTTTAGTGCATTTAAGGACAAAGCTTTTCTAATATAATATACTACAATTGTTTTCTATAAAACAGCAAAGTATATAATAAAATATATTTCTTAACATTGGCAATACTGGAGATAGATGAAACCTGTCATTAATATTGATGATTTCTCAAACATTTTAAAATAATACTAACATATTCATACACAAGGCAAGAAAATAAGACAAATAATGTATTTAAATACAAAAAATGTTCAATATTTGAGAAACAAGTTCCAACCTTCGGCCTAATATTTTGGAATTGCCCAGATCGAACCAAAATCTCCCCAAAAATCTGGGTTGATGCGCACAGCTTAAAATTTTTGTTTAAATTTTACATCATGACTTTTTGGATAAATACATTAAATATCTAAAAAAAAAATGTAACAGAAAAGCCATAAACTTATCCATAAAATTGTAAAAAGTACATATGGTTATCAAGAAAATGAACACAGTTGATAAACAAAGTAAAAGAACAACAATCTGAAAACGATCAAACTATTTTAATTAAATTTTGTTTCCTAAAGCAGTACAGTATCTTCTCCTTTCAAAACAAAATTTTAAAGTATATAAATACTTTTAGTTTCGCACTTTAAATCTAGTGGAATTATCATTTAAGCTTTTTATGAAATAATTACAATGCTTCAGTTGCTTTTTTTTTGTGAAAATAAAATCATGTCTTATGACACATGCTGTTGGGCCTGAAATGGAAGATCACAAAAACTGCAACTGCACGAGAAATAAGAACTGAGGCTTTTTTTTTATTAGAATAAGACAAAATTACATTTGTGAGATTACATCTGTGAGACAGGCTACGATTTCAGGTGTAAAAGCTTCAATTACGAATTACTCTAGTACCATTAGACCATGTCGTTCAAAGGTTTTTAGTAGATTTTGCAGGAAAAATGTTTGAAAGAGCAAATTAAGATAAACAAAATTTAAAAAATTGATCCAAACAATAATTTAAAAAATTAAAAAAAAACACAAATCGCCAGAGCCTACCGTGGTGGAAATCAAACTCACGATCAATGGTTTATTTTTGGTTTTGTGGGTCTAGGGGACACCTTGGAATGTAACTTAAAAAAGAGCGATGAACATTTGTTAGAAGTCCGTTCAAAACTGGCGAGGATGGACACTTTTAAAATTATGGTCGTAACAACAACACCACCAACAACAACAACAACAACAACAAAAACAACAACAACAAGAACATGAGTAAGGTTCTATTAGGTCCACTTTGCGCGGACCTAAAAAGTATGAAGCCAAAATTCAAGTTGCCCAAGAAAAACCAAGATGTACTGTACAAAGTAAACAGAGACTCGAGGTCTCACCACAAAATGATTCTCATCATAGGTGAGATTAACTTGAGATAATCATTAAAATAGGTTTTAAGTCAAATTTTTGAGAAATTTAGTTTACAATGAAAGTACTATGGTATATTATAGGTCAGTTTCCATGCAGGAATCGTTCTTCATGCAGATTTAAAATCATTATCAAATTAATACTTCTGTCTATATATTTCTGTGAAGTGTAGTTGAAACTGACCTGGTGTACAAAACAACGCTGTTTATCATAAAACTTCGCAAATGTGTCCTCTATGTATGACAAAACTCCTTGAACAACAACAGCAACCACCATGAATTGATAAGACAGTTGTTAAAAGTAACTTTTAGATACAAATGTATAATTATAATTGATGCAAGAACGTTCGGGTTATGGATGAACTAGACAAAAATTTTCGAGAGGTCTGGAAGGGAAGACCTAAAATTGCGCGCTGTCGATTGAAGGCCATAGTTTGTTAAATTTAGCCGGGTTGCCATGGCGAAGGAAAAGATGACGGGATAACTCATTAAGAGACTTCCTTTAAATCAGTTGGATAGTTGCCAAGGTGTTTGATGTTCTTAAATGTTTCATTTTTGTTGTCGGTTGTCACTAACATCAAATGAAACTAAAATGATGTGTAATTATTTAAGTTGATTTCATGCTGTTTCTTAGTAAGTAATCATTACATTTGCCATTCTGTGTTATACAGTATTAGCTAAGCCCAGGTTAATTCATCTATGCATGTTGTTAATGTTAACATTATGTCATCATAGATGGATTTATTTGGTGTGATACACCAAAGATTGGGTACAAGATGTGGACTTAGAAGGGGGCTTAGCTGGCTCAATCCTCTGTAAAATTAACAAAAAAGGACTACTATATGCAAATAAAAAAATAGAGTAGTGTAAGAATTTTAAAAAAAATTGTATTTTAATCTGTTCATAGTGGGTAGTCTGATCATTATAAATGTGTATGTACAGTACCATTGGATCAATGACTTTATTTTGTCCATAACATGTTTATGATTTCCAAACAATACATAACATTATAATAAATACCTAATGATGCAAATTTAAACATGGATTATTTCAACAAACAAGGTAACTTGGAACCTAAGCGTACAAAAATATACATTCACCTCAAGATAATCTTAATTAAAATAAAAGGTGGCCAGAAATTCAGGGGGAGGCGGTGACACTTGACAAGTACTGTATAGAGTATCTTTTTATTTGGCCTCATTGGTGATCGTTGATACACAAAGGTCTATCATGTTGTACTAGTATGACAATGCTCACTCTAACCATTCGCTAAGTCACCATGGCTACTGGATTTCTCATTTGGCTAAAAAAAAATGACCTCTTTCACCAAATTGGCTAAATAAAAATCCCAAAAAAATATTCATTTTGCAGGCATGGTTTTTGTTTTTAAAAATTTGGCTAAAGAATTTATAATTTGGCTAAACAAATTGGGGACCTTTAGCCAGTTTGGCAAAGAAAAAATTGGCCCTAGAGTGAGTGTAGTACATGAAAGCTTGTTTTTTTTCCATTTTCAATAGAAACATCTCTTGGTTTTATCTATTCATCATTGATAGTGTCGTAGTATAAATGGGCCTTAAAGTGTATAGGTTATAATAATGACATAATTTAATCTTAATATTGAACAGCTGATTAATCATTTCATCAATCAACGAAAAACACTATTTTCAACATCTGTTAACATCAGCGCAATTTCTTGATTTGTTTAGGCCATGGAGCTATAAAAATGTTACAGTATTTTGAATCTTCTAAACAAGCCGATTACTGGACACATTGTAAAATCTAAAGTAAAAGAATTAAATCGGTTTACCAATCAACAAGAACCTAAATTCAACATCTACAGTGACATTTCTGGATCTGCTTTACAATGTTAATCTGTAACTATTTTGACATTTCACTTCACTTCACTAGAAACATCTCGTAACATCTTTTAAACTATTTAAAAAGATACTAACATTACATATTTGTAATTTTACAGTAAATGGGGCATGAATTATTAAAATAATATGTAAAGTTGGATGTAGGTAAGTGGCTTTACATTTAGCATGAAATAAACCTAATAGATATGCGCTGAGGGCCCGCAGAGAACCCAGAAAAGTTTTGGCCTTCATGCTCTCTGGTGCACTCTGAATAGATCTCAGGTGTTAAAATTCAACCTTAAAACTGTGTTAATATAGGCCTAATAAAGTAGGCCTAATAAAAAATAAAATAAATCTTGAAATACATACACATTACGCTTAGCAATGGTATACTGATAAGCAATTTTCAAATGCAGTTTTCTCAAAAACTGACATTCTAAGTTTTCAAAATTTGATTGTTCATAATTTTAGAATGGTATAAAATTGACCATAATAATGTAGTTTCATAATTTGTGATAAACCCAATTTTAAATTTTTTGACATTCTTCCTTTGGGTTGGCTCTACCACAAATACTGTAAATCCCTTTATTTTTCCCTGTCCTTAATATTTGCAAATTCGCGATGACAATTACAAAAATTAAAGGCAGCAAAAATCTCCAAGTAAAATATATTACCGGTATGAATGTATCATGTGTAGGCCTATACACACCATACGAAATTGAGCCCTGCAGAGCTCCTGCAATGCTACTACAGTACTTCTATTGATGATGCTGGATGGCGCAAAAGCCTGACAGGCAGAAGAGATCATCTTAAAAAGAGGTTTCTATTTGTGAAAATTACAATTACTATGCCAAGATTTATATATATCTGGTAAATGTCTAAATCATCTTATTCGTCGGTTAAAAAATCATATTTTGAAAGCAAAGTTTGAACAATTTTGCACAAATTTATTGATAGCCTAATGGAGAGGCTATAATTCTAGGTGGAAATGGATGAATAAAATTGTGGAATTTGCCAAGCGAAATCAGCTTACAGTAGGTCTATGCCTAGGACCAGCAGGGATATAGCTAGAAAAATTAAAGGGTGGGCCAGCAACAGTGTAAGGGTGGGTTGTATGATGTCTAAAAACAGTATTTTTACCTTTTTAGGCTTAGGGTGGGTTGCAGGTTAAAATTAGGCTGGGTGGAAAGTCTTAAGATAAGCTTTAGGGTGGGTGGAAGATTTTTAGGGTGGGCTGCCCCGCCCAACTCCGCCCTGCATAATTACATCCCTGGACCAGAGTAGGAATATAGTGACAGAATGGGTTTTGGCCGCAATGGTAGGCCAGTTAAATATAACCTTTAGGGAGGTGGATTAGGCCTATTAAAAAATCGGACATACTATTGTTTAGACTATAGATACTTATTTTCTGTTGAAGGCAATGATGTTTGCTTGCCTATGATAAACAATGTACTAATGGGTAAAAATCACAAAATTTCTTTTAAGCATACCATCGCAACAAGTCGCAAAATGTTTAAAATCCTAAAATTGTGAATATTTCGGGCTGTAAGGGATCTACAGTAAGCACTGTGGCACATAAGTTTTTTGATGATTTCTGTTGTAATATTTCAGACAACCTAGTCTGAAATATATTTTGTCTTTCTGTTCCACACATGTAAGAAGTATCATGGGGATTTGTGGACAGTGTGACACAGATTTAACACTAATTGTTGTTTATTTTTTTGCAATCACAGGGAAAGTCTTGGACCATTTGTTGTGATTTATTATGCTATCAATGGGTGTTCCTTAATTAACTCTTTTATTATCAAGGTCATAATAACTTATAATTGCTCAATTACTGTGGATTCACATTAGTGTAATATTATTTTATAAAAACACTAGAAAAATGACATACGGTAGACCGCCCCGTCGTCGCCAAGTTGGTTAAACACAAATGCTCCAGCTCCCTCCTCTTACCGTCAATACACCTCGATTCCCCTAATTTGAGGAAATTACACTAAAATTGCTTACTTTTAGCGCCAATTCGATACATATTTTTGTGTTTTTTGGTGCATTTTACAGTTTCCTTGTGAACATTTTTATTTTGCTATTAAATTTCAAAAAGCGGTAGAACTTCCATGCAAAAGTGGTAGGCAGTAGGAAGGTCGAAAAAGCTGTAGCCTACCGCCAAAATCGATAGGGTTGGCAGGTATGAAATGATCCCAGGGAAGGCCAAGATTAAGCCGAAGACTGGATGTACACTAATGCCGACAACCACTTTGAATTTGACAAGCAACAACAAAAAAAGGGAGGGGGAGGTGGAGGAGAATTTACCTGTTGTACATGGATTTTTGCTCAGATTTTGGGATATTCTATACCTCTTTTTGGAGTTTAGTGTATATTTTAAGTATCCTCCTGGTACATTTTAACATTTTTTTTCTTTTCCGAACAAACGGTAGGAGTACCGCTCTAAAGTGGTGCGTGGTAGGAAAGTAAAAAATAGTAGCCTATGGCTGAATCATTAGGGTTGGCAGGTATGGGCACCTAAATAGTTAGATGGCAATATTTCCAAAAGGTCATAGTCATTAATTTTTAAACTTGCCTATATTTAATTTTAATAACTTGAGAATTGAAATTAGTGTTTAAAAACTGTTTAATAAGATTTGTACACTGACCAAAAGTATAGAGGCTATTAGCCTTTGTTTTTGCTCATTTTTAGAAATAATTAAGTTATTTTTCAAATCTTTTTTTTTGGTCATTTTTCAGGGACAACACATTGCAAATCACTAGGGATTAAATTTAAGATGATTTTAACAAGCAAAAAAAAATGTTGGATGTAATGGTTTATTTCATACCTTAATGGGATACTTGCACACAATTATCTTAAGAGGCCTTACCTAGGGACCTTGATGTCATATTTATATTGTTGATTTGTTTCATCCACCACTACGACCATCACTGCTAAACAAGACATACCTGTCAACTCTTACGCATTCGCCGTAAGACTTACGCATTCCAATCAAATCTTACGGCCTTACACAGACACCGGCAAAACTTACGCCTAGCGATGTCCTATCCTAAAAGTTTAATATTTTTTCTGTTTTTTTTTTTCAATTTGTAATGAATTTTAGTAAAACTAATCCATGCAAAAGTACTTCTCCCTACAAAAACAACATTATAGACTAAAACAAACTTCATCACTGCGCCCACTTTGCTAGTTACATGACCATTACAGAGTCGTTCCATGAGATCTAAATTCCATCAAATATCAGGAAAACTTCATAGGTTGACGGCAAAAATAAGGTAAAATGCAGGCAATTTCAACTTCGACAAGAGAATTATATCCCCTTTTACCGTGGATGCTTTTTAAATGTTTTGTGGTACTGTTTGTAGTTTTCGTTGTACTAAGTTTAAAAATACGAAACGTTATCAGTTAAACTATTGTTTATTCAAGGAATATAAATTTATTGTTTAAAACAATATACATTAACAATGCAAGGGCGGATCCAGAATTGTGTGAAAGAGGGGAACGCTTTAGTGGACGTGTCAAATTTGACAATAAAAAACGAGATTTATTTGCCTTATTTTGCATGTTTTTAAAATACTTTCTTTTAAAATTGCCTGAAAGTTTCTGTATTTAACTTTTGTGAGTAAAAATTGTAGAGCGTGATCACATGCAGTAGACCTATTTGACGATAATATGATGGGAAAATTTGATGCCTTTAAATAGCCTATATTTTAAGCTATCCTTCAATTATGCAATTTAAGCCAAACCTTCCTGGACCATTCCCAACCACACCCACCCCCGTTAGGGGGGGGGGGGGTCCTCTGCCAGCTCATCTGGTCCTAAGTAAATTATTTTTGACCCGATCTTACACTTTGGAATTTCTCATGATTGACAGGTATGACAAGAGGAGATCATTTTAAACTTACCAAATTATTGGAAAATCCAAAAGGTTAAAGATTGTGATTACTATGAAAACGCTTGTGAAAATTTAGTGTATGCACTTGTGCCTTTTACTCTTCTATAATAATCCAATGCAGCAATTGTTGTGTCAAACCTTGTTTTCCTAGCCTACAAAGTAAAACTAATCATACCATCCAATGACCCAATAGAAAATCTGAACACAACAAAAGAGGGCTCACTTGACTATTCAATTTATGAAATGTTATTGATTTCAAATTTACTACTAACCAAGGAGACATTGGTTCATTTGTCCCTCACTAAAAATGATTCTGACTTATATGAGCAGGATTTCAGATAGTGGCTAGAGTAGACAAGACTTTCTTGAAACCCGCCTTAATATAATTTACTTCCTCATGGCTCAGAAACACAGATCACAAATTACTTCTTTCTAAAATAATTTATATTTAAGTTTGTAAATAATAATAATAATAGTAATAAAATAGTAATAGTAATAATAAAATAATAACAATAACAATAATAATTAATAATAATAATAATAATAATAATAATAATAATATAATAATAGCAATAGCAATAGTTAGCAATAGCAATGGCAATGGTGGTAATAACGACGACGATGATGACAACGACAACAACAATAATAATAATACTGTATATTTCGGTGTATAAGTCGCACTTTCAATACGCAATTTTGGTCGCAAAATTTGGTGTGCGTCTTATATACCGACAAGGTAAAATTCGTAAGGCCGAAAATATAAACTCTCCACAGACTGATAGCCTACCCGTAGGCCTATTTACATGAGTTTGAAACACATTTTAATATTAACAGATAAGATTTCAAAACATATTAAAGTATTCAAGCAGTGTAAAATCTATTTTTAAAACTTAGAATGATTGTTTTAATAAAAAACATTATTATTCTTCAATGTTTTATTCGTCTTTTCAACAACATGGCTGATCGGATAAACATGGAAGTAAAAATCAACTGTATAACTGTATAATCAACTATAATAAGCACAGCCGCTGTGTACCGTATGCTTCACCACGAAGTATGTTTTACTGTAGACTGGGCAGATTGTTGTTCGTTAGTGATAACAGCAGCCGAATTCAGAGTGCAATCACTGATTGCGCCGCCGATGACAACCGCTACTCGCCGCTACTCACCGCACAACAAGCAAGGCATAGACTTTCGTTTGCACAATGTGGTCAGATCACTCGACTGTGATCATCAGCAGGGGTTGTTTGGGCTGCGATATCTACAGTACTCTCACCAGTTCATTTGCACGTGGGCTTGATTGCTCAATCGTGACCGCTACAACAGTGGGCTGTGGTACTGGTAGGCCTTACCTTTGCTATGCCTAGGTAAAATAATTGCTTTGGAACTGAATATTACTTGAATTATAGGCCTGTTTAATTGAATGGTCGACATATTCCAGGTATATTTAAAACAATTCTTAATATATTAGTAATAGAAATTGAAATATTGTTGTTGTGAGTCGGCGACGACGGGGATTTCCATTTCGTACATCGCACGTTTTTAGGTTGAATTTCCATGCCCAAAAAGCCTCTGACACATTTTACCTTTTAAAAACTAAAAATTATTAATTTGTAAAAGTTTAGTGTTTAAAAAAATTAATATACTATTTAAGAAAATTTGAGCTGAAAATAGACGTGTCTTATACAAAGAACATTAAAAAAATCATGAAATTTTCCGTCTACATTGTCATACAAAGGTGCGACTTATACACCGAAATATACAGTGGTAATAATAACAATAACAATAATAATAATAATAATAATAATAATAATAATAACAACAATAATAATAATGATGATTTATAATGCGCACATCTATACCTAAAAGGTGCTCAAGGCACAGTGAGGTTGACTAAAGTAGATATCACTGAAGTTTTTTTATCACAATATCCCATTGAGGCAGTTTTAGGTTTACGCAGATACCAAAAGGCAGTATCCGACAGGTCCACTAATCAACTTCAAGTAAGAAAGCATAATGCATACCCCAAGCAATGAGATAAATGCCATCGTGACAGGATTCAATATATGGCATTATTATGTCATCATCAGGAGTGGTCTATTTTTCTTTTTTTTTGTTTTAATGTATTATAAACCTCAAGACTCATTGGTTTCTATTTGGTGAAGAGATGCATTTCAGTGTATTTTTAAAAACATAAATGGACTTACTATTGCTAACTGAACTCGTCCAGTTGGTACAAACTATGAGCACTTAAACAAAGTATCATCAGGGTGTATCTTTTTTAGGCCTCAACTACCTATCACCGAAAGCAGTCGTAACCAGAAATGTGTTGTTTAACCCACTCAATTATAGGAACTCAAAGGGGTAGCCTGGGCACGAAACACGGTCTCCGTTGTATTACAAATTAGGCTGCAAATTTATTGTTCTTTATTGCAGAGAAGTTATTTTCGAAACAAACAGGTTACTGATTATTGTTATTTAATTTTTAATAAAGTAATTTTTGTTGATGCTCAAATATCTGATCCATTATTTATGCTTACTGTATATGAACGATGAGGCAAAGGTAATGTTGAAACTCAATTTTATTTGTTTGTTATAATGATCTCTATTAATTTCAGAACAAATTAAACTACATTAATTGCAGGATTACTTTATTAGCGATATATTGCATTGCTCACTGCAAGGTAGGCCTAGAGTGCCAAAATACCAACAAAGGTGTTTTCCATTTTGTTGTTTTCGGGCTAAAATGCTAGTAGGTCACATTCCAGGGGATGTTGGAGAATTGAGAACACGGTTACCATGGTAGCACAATACAATCACATTTTTTTAAAAATTTTACCATTTAGTGTTATAGCCATATGACTGTGATTTTTGGATCCCCAACATAACCGATGATTCAAGAGGCCACGGAAAAACATTATCAGGATGTTCGTTAGGCATTAGGCCCATTTCTACAATATTATTAGTCTTTTCAATGTTTTGTCTCTCATTTTAGGACATGAATACCCAGCAGGCACCAAATTTGGTAATAACCAGAAATATGTAGTTCAACGTATTCAAATTTATGAACTACGATGTAGCCCAGAGATTAACCACTAACACCGTCTTAGTTGTATTATTTGTTAGGCTGCAAATTCATTGTTTATTTCAGTGGCATTTATATCATAAACAGGTTATTAATTATTTTGACTTATAGACCTTAGTAATTATTGATGATTTATTGATGATTTATTTGATCCGTTATACGAGGATGCAGAGCTCAAACGAATTAAAATTAAGATATAACTTTTAGTACTTCTTGAAATACAATTTGGATCAGATTTTTTTCCGTTTTATTCCAATATTTCTCATAAAAAATACAGGTATAGGCCTAACCAAGTATGGATGATGATATATCCTAATATTCTAAAAGTCTCGCCTTCTTCCTTGAGGGTGCATTTTCATCTTATTCTACTGCTCAGCTCAAGGATTCCATCACCAATGTAGCTGAGGTATCAAAGCTGAAGATTACGTGATTGTGAGTTTCCTATATAATCTTTCCTATACGGCTTGAAGCGATAAGGCAAGCCTGCCTGTAGCTGATGCCGAGTGACTTAGACTACAGGTTGGATCTTTTCCTATCACTCTACTTACTACAACCACCCCTCCAAGCATACTCCTACTTTTAGAGTTTTTTTGGAGGTCGGTTTTTTACCCACCTGAACCTCAACCTAACAAATCAATGTTTGGATTAATAGTAATTGATTTCTCACTAATTGCAATTTCTCAATGATCACAGGAGGATGATAAAAGTAATGATTTTTTTATGGGGCTTTATAATAAGACCTAAAAAAATCTTTGTGTTGTCCAGAGTGACCGACACAAAATATTAAAAATCTGGGTCAAAGCTTTTTTTAATTTCTGTCTTTCAAAACTTATTATTATTGTGAAAATTGTAAGAAATGCATAAAGCTTTCTGAAAGTAAAGAGACTGTATTAATATAGTAAATTAAAATTGCAGGAAATAAATTAAAAAAGGTCTAAAAAAAGACCAGTCCTTTAAAAGATCTTTGATGATATTGTCTGTTCTTACATCTTTGAAGAAGTCAAGTTTTTTTTTCTTTAACAAAATTTCTCCTTTGGTACTCCCTCAAAACCTTCTAAGATTTTAAATATTTTGATCAGAGCTTCATGAATTCTACTATCAGCTAGGATTGGTATTTCTATAGTTTGTATAATTTGTTTTTACATTATCATTTTATTAAAAAAATTATAAATACATAAAGACCATTATATTAGGCCACCATCTTGCATACACTAACAACTAATACCCCATTCAGACTAGCATCGCATTGCGATCGGTTGTAGCAATTGTGACAACCAATCACACCCAATCGCA
>JAOTQE010055657.1:0-19908 GCA_025631205.1 Nesometra sesokonis
TAATTTTGGCGCCTTAGACGCCAAATTAGGTGCGGAACTAACTTTTGCAATGGAACTAAAATTGGCGTGACACCGGCCACAATTACTCCCCCCAGAAAAACAATCACAGACCACATTACAAATCACCGTTTAAGCTGCTTACACCAGCCCACCAGTCCAGTCCATTACGTGTATACATAGCAAGTCTCACATACTACATGAGTCACATGTTGCCCAAAATCTGTTTTTTTTTCAGATCAAGAATGGCGAAGATGGAGCCCGAAACTGACGGAGGGGTAGACATTCCCCTCACCTTATATTTACTTATATTGCTTTTTTACCTTTGATTTGGATTATTAATATGAAAATAATTAAATTGCTAATATAGGGTTGCAATGTGCTTTAATAAATTAAATGGTATTAAAAACCCCAAAATTTCACCAAGGGAAAATCCCCCTTGGATCCGCCACTGAACAAGTAAAAAATCGAAATTACAGTACAATATGTACAGCATTCTGAAAATAATTGTTAGCTTCTTGACGTTTCCATCAATCCAGGAGAACCTCCATGTGCGGAAACCTCTTGTAAGCGGACACCACCTATAAAAGAGATTCATTCAACAGAGTGCCAGTGTTCTACTTATCTAATCAGTGCATTTGGTACCTCTTGTAAATGGAAACTTCTGTAAGAGGCCTTGGACACGATTTGACTACAAAAGTGGATTATTTTGCATAATAGGCCTATTCCCCACCCATTGCAACCCCAAGAATGATGTGAATTTTTGGGAAATAAATACACTGTGACCTCCCGTAAACAGACACTTTTCAGGAACTGAGGGTGTCTGGTTATGGGAGGTTCAACTGTAATTCAGTTGTCCTCATCCATGACATAAAAGTACTGTATATTAATCGATTACATAAAATTATCCCGAAAATTTTGCAAAATACCAATATTATTCCAAAATTTAATTACAAAATAAAAAAGAGGTGTCTACTAAAAAAAAATCAAGACCGACCAAAATTTTCAAAACTGCTGGGCAACAAAAATAATTTTAAAGTCTTATTTTCAGAATACACATGGGGTACTGAAAACTTTACATTTTTATTGATGCTTCACCATGCAAAAAAAATAAAAGTATACACATGTTTCTAGTATCATTTGTAATACCATTAACCATTATTCCTGATGATGACATAATATATGTCGAAATATAATTTAATCTTGTCACGATGGCATGTATCTCATTGCTTGGAGTATGCATTATACTTTCTTACTTGAAGTTGATTAGTGGACCTTTCGGATTTTGTAATACCATATTACACAATTTTTAATAAAATAGGCCCGGTCTGTTGCATGTATCCACTGCAGCTATAGCACAATCAAAACATCTTTATAGAAACCTATGTTAGGTCATTAGGAGTCATAAATTCATATCAGAAGTGTTGGTCTTTTTCTCTCACAAATACAGTACAGCAGTAAAAGATTGCAGACACCCGAGTATGGTCATGAGATGCCTGTTTCACATGCTTCCTGTTTTACGCTTGTAACAATGTGTCTACACCTCATGTGGGACATTAGAAAAAAACTCATTACCATTAATAGTTTTGAGAACACAGTTTAGAATGCACTGTATAGAATACTCCAGGTTACATTGTTAACAAGTAAATCACTCAATTGTGCTTTCAGGACTATAGGCGCTCAAAAATACGAATACTAGATGTTTCACATCAGGTCAGATAATACCAAGATATAATACAATTATTTTTTAAAATAACTGCTATTTAAATAAAAAAAAAATTGTGGCTATATCAATACAGTATAACAAGATTATGAAGACTAAAAAGCTATTAACAACCATCAAAATCTGCTATAAAATGTAGTAGTGTTTTGTTAATTTGAATAAATTTGCAGAAACTTGCATAATTAATAAATTTCATAATTTTGTGTACACCATTGAAGACCACTGGCTTATATTAAAGCATATGGCCAGTATTGCACTGAATTTAACCCTCTTGGATCAGATTAACACCAAGCCCAAGCAGAGCCCTAATGATGATGTATTATCACTAAGGTATTTTGGCACCAGGTACAAGGCCTTCATGGCTATTTAGTTACTCTATTGGTTTAATTCCCACATTATTATCTGTCATCTTTGGTTAAGTCTCTCCAAACGTCTTCTCCTAAGTTCATCTTGACTTATTCCAGCATTGGTTTGTCCTGTATTTTCTTGGTTTGTTGCATGTCCATATGGTGGTAGTGTAGGATATATATTTTCATAAGCGTTTTCCTCCTCTACAGGTGGTGCTGATGGATATGTGTGGCTGTTTGCGGCTGAAATATTCAAACAATAATTAATTATAACATATATAACAATACTATAACCACAGTTGTATCTTGGATCTTGTGAAAGATGGGGTGCATGCCACCAAGCACCCAATACAATGTCAAAATTATCTTCCTGCATTTACTGCAGTAATTCACTTACAACAGTATAAGTTAGTAGGCCTATCTTGAAAGAGAACGTCTGAAAACAACATGTTGAGGACATCTTTTACATATGTGCAGTCAACAACAAAAAATATACTATCACTGGTGTATTGCCGTAACTGCAGTAAACTTCATAGCAGCAGATTACTGCAGTAACTGCAGTAGAATAATACAGAAAAATAATAGGTGTAATGTGTTGTTAATACAGTAGTTCAAAATTACTCGTAGAGCATAATCTAATAAAGTTAGTTAATGAAGGGTGAGTTGGCCTAATGGCAGCATGCATTCTCCAGGAATTCTGTTTTCACAGCTCAAGATTCCTGAGTGATTGCCAATACAATGATCAACAACGGAGGTTTCCACATTACCCTTTGAAAAAAATAACACCCTCTGACTAGGTAGGTCTACCATGTTAAAGTACTAGGGAGATCTACCTAGAACCACAGAGAACTACCTAGTAAGGTAGTATGTAAGTACCCTGTCTGTTGATGTTATTGATGTCTTTAGGTTTATTTTAAATAATTGCTATATTTTCCTATGTATACTTAGAGAGCATTCCTGACCAAATCCTTGGTATTTTTCTTCTGATATGTTACTTTTTATAGAGTTAACCCTGTTAACCACCTATCTACCTTGTCACTACCATTATCTACCATGTTAACAGAGTTATTTTTTTAAAGGGTATCAACCCACATAAGCTATCTGTCACTGTAGAAGTAAATACGTTTTTTGCCACACACCTATGATTTTACACACCCACAATTTCTCTACAAATATACTGTACCATATCCACCTGTTTGTTGGCTCTCCCTCATAGCAGCTGCCATCTGTTCATCTTCACTCATGCCACCTGTGTATGCATCTTGTTGGAATCCACCAGATGTTTGAGTTCTAGTACGATAACCAGATGTCTGTCCTTCAGTATTTTGATACCTTCTCCTTGAATTAGAATATCTATAGTTTCTTTGGGCTGAGCCACCTGAAAGAAGATATTTAATAATTTGATTTAGTGCTATAACTTGGTGGTTAACATTGTCTTCAGATTATGAAGTCGTGTGTTTGAACCTACCGTTCTACCGTATCTTTACAACAACCTAACAGCACGTCAACTCTGCCTCTTTATTTAGACCTAGATATAATTTTTTAAGTGGTAAACTCAAAATGAATATCAAAAACTTATTAGTTTTTTGTCAACTGCTTTTTATGCAGTTTGGGGAAAAAAAGTGAAAACAAAAATACTGGCTTCTAAGTTTGCACCAAAATGCAGTATGGCGATACATACTCATTGCTGACATCTACATGTAACCCTTGTTCCCCCCGAACACCCCCCCCCCCCATCGGGGACTTTTCCCCTTGCCCCCTGACCCTATTACACTTCGGGCCTTTGTGCGACATCATTTTTCACTACTCCCTTATCTCAGTGACTCCACTAAATAGATCAAAGAGGAGGCTTGTTGTATCTCCTATTTTAATACCTTCTATGAATGACAGTGATAAGGAATATAACAAAAGAAGGCAATATGCAGGGAACATGAACAGGAGGAAAGCAAAGAGAAAAGTGGAAATGACGTAAAAACAATGGAGTAGAGTGGCATCCTAAAGATACAAACAAGGATGCTGAAGATTCTGAAAGTTGGAGAACTGTAGTGGCCAACTTTTGACATGATGTCAGGGGCGGATCCACGATCCACCAAAAGGGGGGACACACTTCTCTACTCCGGGCGTGGTTGTCAATTGAATCCTGAAGAGAAAAAAAGAAAAAAGAAGGTCATTTCCCCAATTTTAATGCCCTAACCCCTATTTTGAGGCTATTTTGGGTTTTTATGGTCAATTTTTTACCCGGCGCACTTAATATAGGAGGGGGGGGGGGGCGCAACTACGTTTTGACGATAATAAATCCACGCCTGTGATGATGCCACAAGATGATGATGACTTACCAAGACCTGTAACAATTCCAGCAACAGAATCTATAATGCTTTTTAAAGGACCTTTTGTGTAGGCCACACCAACAAGAATTCCGGCTAGATGACCAGTGAATGAGGCTCGTGGTACCAGGATCTGAATGAGCACAAGTTCTACCCAACATGCCCACTGAGATGGCACACTTATAAGTCCCATGATGCTCTGTCTGTAGTTTGGCATATAGTGAGTTGTGACAACCTTCAAGGCAAAGATTACACCTGTGAATAGGAAAAACAATGAATATTAATTAAAGGTATAGGCGAAAACTATTGAAGGTATTATACAGATCCTTTTTTAATTACTGTACTTTTAATATATTATGCATGGAAAGTTAAATTTGAGCCCTGATTCTACAGTACCTGAAAACCCTGCAGCACAACTAAGAATGTATGAGTCATCCTCTAGAATTTCCGCTGCAAGAAAATTAATGCCAACCATTACAACATTTGTTAATACGGAAAAGACGGCTATGAGGTATGCGAAATAATAAGATCCAAAACGTTGCTCCAGAGAACGGCCCTTCCACAAAAATGACACCATATTGTAGTACAGATGCCAGTCATCTAGATGAAACCAGGCTGCAAGGAAGAGTCGTGACCAATCACTGCGGTACCAAACATTAACAGAACTAACGCAAATCCTCTGGATCGATGGTGAGCCAATGAACCTGTACAGGAATCCATTGAGGACTTTTAGATATATGGCAATGTTGAGGCTAATTGTGATGAGAGTGGTCGGTGGTATGTGATTGAAGCCGAAACGAGCCAACTGCATAAAGAGGAGTACGAGACCAAAACCTCCTTGTCGCCGCCTTCTAGGACGCATCATCTTTAATGTAAATCTATATCAAAATGAATTGATAAATAATATTACAACACAAAAAGAAGTTAATATCAACAATATTTTTTTTTCAGTAGTATACTTTATTGCATTACGTATACATTTGCATCAGAGAGTGTGATCATTTTGGGTAATTTTGAATTGACCACCACATATTGCTTATCACGAAGGATAGGATATACAGTACAGATAAGCGATCAAGTTGAAACTAATCAAAATACTACAAAACTTTTTGGGGATACACCTAGGCCAGGCCTATTTTATTATGATGTATACAAATTATATTTACCCGCTTTGTCTGCTTCTGGTGAATATCTATAATTCTATGCAAAACTTCGTCCGAGATTCCAAACCCTCTTCCTGCTAGCTAGCATAGAACAGTGACTGAGGGGACTAACTAAACTTAGTCACTACTGCTGACTGAGTCTGAGAGAAAAGTCCTAGGCCTAGCTGTGGGTTAGTATGCTTTTACTTTAATGTTACCAAGTTACACCCAATTCTTTTTTAATATGGACAACTCAATGGATATAACCATTCCAGAATTATCTGCATTTACAAATGACTAGTAGTTACACGTCAGATATAATCGTGTTGATGCAATCTTACAAATCGCCAAATCGCGGTCTGTTGTTTTTGTTTGGATCCGAAAACTAGCAGTCGACATACAATATCTAACTATATTTTAGAATTGCAAGAAAATACTAAAATGAAAATATTTATTGTAGATTTTACCTTAATATTGTTTTTATAAAACTTTATATTTATTTTGTTAATATTTTAATCTTATTTATTTAAATATAATCTATATATGCATATTTTGTAAATATTTATATAATGTTAAAAGTGTATTCGATTACTCAAAAGTGATGAAACAAAATTATTATTATAAATTACAATGATGATTATAAATTATAGTAATAACGACCTTATTAGAATGTTTATATTACACTACACGCATGACAATCTATCAAATAACATGTTTTTCTATAACATACAAAAAATAAAAATAAAAATAAATGTCTGGTGTTCAGGCGCATTTCATTCCAATCGAATACACTTTATTTTGTGCAGTCAGTTCAATCGACCAAAATGGAGACGCGGATTGTGTCTGCAATAGTCTTATTTCTTGTTTGTTTCATTACTTACAAGGAAATAAGTCAAACAGACGCTAAAGTAGAAGAAAGGCAAATTCCCAAATTTTCTCATTTTTCTGGTCCAACCCTGAAAGTATTGTACTGGTAAGTTGGAAACGAATTAGGCCTAGGCTATGCCTGGACCTGCCCACCACCTGAACAGAAAAATGTGTTTTCTGTCATAGCTTATGAAATGAGAGTCATTTCGTCCGAATTTGGAGAACAAAGGGAATTCGATTTAAAATTCGAAATTGTGGTTTCTTTTATGAAAAAAAAATGAATAAAATTATAATCGGTACAGGGTAGGGTCTAGGCCTAACCTGGCCTAGACAAAGGGAATTCGATTTTTAGAAAATTAAACATTGTGGTTTAGCCTTTTTATTGTATGAAATATTTGTTTTTAACAGTATTTTAATGAAATTATAATCAGTACAGGCTAAGCCTAGGCCTTGTGTTATTTAATGTTATGAGTGAACAATCAAAAGGATTTGTATTGTAACGTACCAGCAATAAAATACCCATAAAATAAATAGACCTACTGTAGGCCTGCCTGTAACATAATTTTTATGTGAATTAACCAGTGGAAACTACATTTTATGCCAGCGTCAACCCATGAATAAGTTCAGTAAAGGGCAAAATTTATTTTTTTTTATATGTTTTTTTTTTCTTTTTGCAGTATATTTTTACATGTTGACAACATACTGTAGATTTACATCATACATAGGCCTAGGATCGCCAACGTTATTTTGACCATGATTTTAAGCAAAATTATTAACAGCAAATATAATTAGAGATTTCACGAAAAATACTTAATTTCACATATTAAATATTATGTTGTTGTGGGGATCTCACTCCACCTTTTGTTACTTCTTTTCAAAATTCTTGTTTTTATTTTGTTTGCATGATAACAAAGTACATGTACAGACAGGAAAACTAAAAATAAATAGAATAAAATATTTTCATAGCATATGTCCATATGGTTTGTGTTGTATAAAAAAAAATCTGATGTCACATATCTAGAGAAAGTGCAGTTGGCCATATCTTCATGAATTTTTTCTTTCAGAACTAGCTCAGTTATTTTAAGTACTGATATGATAAAGAATACAAGTTAACATCACACTTTTGTGTTTATAAATAAATCATTTAAATTAATTATAACTGTTTAATTATTTTTCAGTATATCATGAGGGTACAGAAAGGCCTTTGAGGAGTACCGGTACCACTTGTCCCAGCGTTATCCTGACCTGAGCATTGAAGGTACAAACTTTCCCCCAACTCCTCTTAGGCAAAACCTTGCCTCTTTTCTATCCCTCGCTAAACTCGCTATAATGGGTATGCTTGTGTTTGGTAGTAATCCATTTGAATCAGCCGGGATGAACACGCCTGGCATCTGGCATTGGGCTACTGAAAATAAGGTCAGTATATTCTTGAATCCACTACAATATTTCTTTTATCTTCATCGATTTCGTTCAATTTTAATAAACACAGTTATTTTGAAAGTGAATAGGATGTGGAAACTCATTATAGGTGAAATAGGTCACAGATCAGTGGCGGCACCAGGAAATCCCCGACGGCAGGGCAATCTCCTGACAGGGAAGGCAACCCCCGACAGATAGACCAAGTTTGAGGTGGGCGTGTTCCCAGTTTTCAATTTGACAAGCAAAAAAAAAATGTTATTTGCCGTTTTGCGTGCCTTTTTAGGCCATTTGGTAAATTTGGGACTCGTCTGAACCTACAGAGCCCCGACGCGAGCAGAGGTCCCCGACGGGTAGCAGGGAATCTTGTCCCATTGGTGCCTAAAAAAAGATTATATCTCTATAAGAATGCTATTTAAGGCAAGTCATTGTTGAATTCTTTATTTTCTTGACAACACCCATGGGGATAAATTACCATTACTCACTGAAATGCTAGGTAGATTTTTAAAGGGGAACTCAAGGGGAACTTAAAATTCCTATGAATAAATCTATAGAACAATGCGTGAAGTGCATGACAAAAATGTTGAAATGTTTAAAATTTGTGCACAACAAACATGTAAAATGTGTACAAATGTAGCACAATTTAGCAGTACCAGCTCTAACCATTTGGGAACTATTCACGAACTAGCCATACCAGTGCGTGTTATTACAAAACTATTCCTTTGATGTCGAAAAATGTAAAAATGTGGAAAAAGTAATGTTGTGAAAATGAACATTAATGCGTGAACATGCTGTAAACAAGGTGTGACAATTCATAAACTGCCACTTACTGTACATATTTTGTGAACTATTCGTTTTTGACATGACCAAAAACATACTATGTGGCAAGATCAGTGGGAAAACCCAGATGTGTGTGCAAGTGTCGGGTGTGGCTTTAGTCAATTTAAAGTTTTATTCAAAACTAAACTGTTTTGAAAATAGACACATCAATTCCTGAGCTTTTGTCTTTAAAAATGTTTCCTGTTGTTTAATTAGGTCTATGCATGCCTCATGATCTTCTTTATATCTAATGCTGTTGAAACTCAGCTCTTATCAACTGGAGCATTTGAAGTCACTCTTAATGGTAAGTTATTACATTTTTAGTCGTCTTCATTACCATTATTTTTCATCATCATAATCATCATTGTCTTTGATATCATTAACCAATAACCAATTTTCATCCAAGGCCTAAAAATGCTTCATGTTGCTCAAGCCTGACAAAAAATCAAGGTCAGCATAAATTGTTTTCTTAACCTTCATATCTACTGTATTCATTTTTAAATATACATAGAGTTATACCAAAAATGGTAAGAAATATTATACAGGAATACAGTATACAAAAATTGATTTGCATGCATTACAATAAAAGGGGTCTAATGAATGAAAAAATGCACAACAACCAACCCAAAACTGTTTGTAGACTTACACCCCTTTTCTATCAGTGGCCAACTCACTTATTCTAGTCCTTGTTTAAAGTTTGCCTCTACAACATTTTTGGTCTGCCTCTGGGATGTTTTACCTTTCAGTGAAATGTACACAGGAAAAACTCATTAGGCTGGCTGGCAATCACAGTCGTTGCCCCACGCTTTCATGTGTTTTTATGGCCATATCTTTTTACTGGTTCTTTTGTAGAGTTCAATGTTCATAATTTCAAATTACCAATTAATTGTTAAAATGTTGCTCTCATGAAATTCTTTGGAAATTGTGTATTTTATTTTCTAGTGATTTATTTAGAAACTAGTTATTAGTTAATTAGTGTTCCTAATACTGTATCGTCATAACCATGATTTTTATTCATACTATTCATAATCCTTAACCATCTGTTCATGATAAAAGTCATCATTTTAATATAAACATCATTATGCCTAAAATAATTGTTTTGCCCAAACCAACCAGAAAATTCCAAAAATCAGGGTCGGACATTTTTTTCTTTTTAATATCCCATTAATCTTCCAACATTTTGGCTGAATACAAAAAGTTATCTTGAAAATTGCAAGAAATACATCATTATCCCGATTACCGAAAATATAGTAGGCCTATTCAATAAATTTCCTGACCAATCAATTCAAATTTTATAAAATTTTGGTTGTGCAGAAAATTATTTTTCAATCCTTCATTATAATCACTACTATTCGTTTTATAATTGGGGTCGTATATGCCATAACTGCTGCTCCCATCAATCTCCCTTTATTTTAATTTTTTTCTTGTCTACATCGCTCCAACTCCCTTTTCCACATTATCTTTTGCTGTCTTTTATATCCACTATGGTATGCCTCCGAACATCTTGTTCTATTTTAGTTGTTAATGTTAACTTTAAAAAAAAAAATTTTTTTTCACTTTCAGATATGCCCATCTGGTCTAAAATACAATCTGGTAGAATCCCAAAATATGCAGAATTAGTCAACATATTGGACAATAACATGAATCTCAGTTTTAAAGAATAAATTATATTGTTCATGGTAAGTAAATTGTCACTTTTTTTGTAAAATGGATCAAACATTTGTTAACAGTAACTATAAAATCGTCACATACACCACAAAACTGCAATAATGGCTTTATTTTGCAATTTTTTTTATTTGATATCTTGAGAATGCTTATCAAACATGTCTTCTCTAATAATTTGGAGTAAAAGTGCCTAATTAGTTAATTACACCAATTTGCCAATAGGCACAAATCGTCAAAATTGAGATTATCATTTCCACGAAGAGGCATAAAACTTAAGTGGTGTTTACACATGTTGTCCACTGTAAGAAATGTGCCTGCACAAAATGTTACTCTTTCTCTTTCAAATAAATTTACATGGTCATGCTTTATGCAAGGTAGGTTATTCTATTATTATGACAAAAAAAAAATCAGTATTTTTTATGTTAAATGTTTAACCTTAATATTTCAATTATTTTATTTAAATAGTGTAATATATTGTACTGTATATAGGTATTATCTTTGACAATTCTTAATAATTGTTATTACTGTATTCATAACTTTTTAAACCAGTTCTTTGACGTTTTGACTATGGTAGTGTCCTGTATCTAATGACAATTTTCAAAACTGTACGCTGTATTTTTTGGACAATAAAGATTGAATTGAATTGAAATTGAATTGAAGACCTCAACTTTCATGGCAAAATAATTTTTAAAAACATAACTAAGAGTAGAATTACAAATCGTTTTGGTGTTTGTAGAGCTCAGCTCCATTGTCAACTGGTATTTCAACTTCTTGATGTTACAATCTGTTTGTGACAGGCGCCATTAATCAATCCTACAACATCTTTGAGAGTCCATAAACATCAGGAAGCACAAAAACATAAATAGCATCAATGGAGCTCATGAACTCTCATACTTTATATTTATGTTGGTTGATGGATAAAAGTAACAATTTATAGGCCTTGCCAGAAATTCTCCTACCGGTAGAGGGTGCCACATTGATATGGATATGAAATCATCTTGACTCTATATTAATCTATGGTGTGTAATAAGATTCTGAGGAAACTGCCCAAAATACTTTTTTAAAAAGGCAGAATTAGTACGGACGGCGAATCTACTGTACCAAGGTAAATATTTTAAAGATATTTCCAACAAACAAAGCATTTTTATACAATGAACTCTTGCCGACGTTTGGTTCTAGCCCACATGTGAATAGCCCCTAGGCATAGATCCTGCAAATACTCGGCCCATTGCTACAACAATTTGTGCAAATTCAGACAATTTATAAATTAGTTAAATTGTAAATATATTTTTATAATTTCCAGAGTATTTGAAAATATATTGTGTTGTAGATGGTCATTTTTATCTGAAAGTACTGTATACAAAAGTGTAATGGACAGCATACTAACCATTGATGGCCGATACCCATTTGGAAGATTTGATTGTAAAAACTCTTTGTTATGCATAAATTCTTATTTTTATTTGTCGGAAATATCTTTAAAATGTTCACCTAAGTAGGTTCGGCGTCCATGCTCATTTTGACTTTTTTAAATAAAAAATATTTTTGGTAATTTCCTCAATCCTATTACACTTCATAGATCAATAATAGCCAAGGTAATTTCTTACCCACATTGACATGGCGCTCTCAACTGATAGTGGAATTTAAGGCCTATACTCAATTAACCATTAAAACTGTAAATACTGTAATTACTAAGCCCAGTTTTTCTGTTTTATTGCAGGAGTTTGCTGTCCTCAAGTTTGCTGCCCTCAATCATATTCTATTAAATCTTTAAGTGATCATTGGACCAATGAAGGCTAATGCGTAAACCAGTTTTACTGGCAGCATAAGCTGGAAGAACAATCAACAATTTCTTGAAGATTTAATTGATTAGATTCTGTGTAGTTGTAATTAAGTCCATTTTGATAGTAGGGGTTTTTTATTATTATTATTAAAGTATTGCAATTATCAATATAATGATTTAATTATTGAATATTAGTACCGTACATTTTCCAATAAGCACGTTCCTTGGCACGTTCCTTGAATAAGCGCCACTCTTGTAAAACCCACCACACGAAACGTTATTTTTTTAAAAAGTAACAGTCTTGTTGCACTTAACAGAATACTGTAGATGTATGGCATAAGGAAACATATTAGGTGTTCATCCCCATTAGAAAGTTTTGTCAAGTCTTATCACAAGGTATAATTGGATTAGTTTCCACTTGATCGCTCAGCTATACAGTATATACCTATTCTTTAAAAACATTTATTGTGATAAAGCAGTAGATGGTTAATTCACAATTTCCTACATTTTTCTTGGAAATGAGGGTAAAAACTTACCAAACTCTCTTATGGGAATTTACACAAGGATTTTAAGAAACATTTAGATACTGTACAATGAATAAATAATCCCTCCTCCCACAAACTAGCGAATCACGGTTTTATTTTATTCACCATTTGAATATTTTCAGAAGAATATTTTAGACCAACTCCCAATTCGAAAAAACAAAGTATATAATTATTTAATAATTAATGTGGAGAATGTGAAAATAGTAACTGAAATGAAGTTTACACTAAGTGACAAATCTCAATTTTTTCATAGTGATGCATCCATCCTGCATGTCCAGTTTTACCATGACATTCATATTTTTGGTGATGTGATTGACAAATACAACTATAAAGACTGACAAGACAACTGGAAATATTCCTATGAACTGGCGAATATGGTCATTAATTTCTCGGTAATTAATAAATTTACCCAAGCACAATTTTGAATCTAAAATACTGTATATAAATAATTGTATCCAGATTTGTGTAAAAAATCAATGCCCATATTCAACATACAAAAATTAGTGTTCAGATGCAAAAAATCGCAATTTTTTTTCCTCAAAATGTTAATTTTTGAAATTCGTCAGTTTGTGGGAAGAATGACAAAATAACATATGACAAATTCATACCTTGTAATAATGGCAGTAGGATCTGTGCATAGGTCTTCTGTACTATTAAACTACATTTCTAACAGCTGTGCTCATTGGGAAATTTAGGGTACTGCAATATTGAATTTGGTTGACTAAATAAGCACCCAATTTGTTGATGCTACTACCCTCAGTGTAGACATGTTGGTAATTCCAGATGGCCTTAATATATACATGCTAGTAAAGCCTGTTTCCCTGTCGATCATTATTCCAAAAATGCCGTTTTGAATCATAAAAAAGCCATACAAAAATTAGCGATGAAATTCAAATCATGCTTGACCACAGAAGTTTCACTCTTACTGAGCAGTGAATACTGAGCAGTGAAATATAGTACAGATGCCTTTGCAACGAATTAAAATCGGCACAGAACAAGTAAGTATAATACAGCACATATTCTGACCATTTGAAAATAAAGATTCACAACTAAAAGGACTAGCCAAGGCAAAAATTGGGGTGATACACAGAGTAGCCCAAGCAGAGAAGTCAGCAGACCTCTTGTTGGAGAGGCAATAAAGAAGACAAATTTGTAGTGTATATAGGCCTAGTATGTCCTATATCAACTTGCAACTCACAAAATTTTAATAATTTTGTATAACAGTAATTGAAGGAATTGGATCTCGATTTGTGAATTATGTTATAGTAAGATATTGAATATATTATTAAAGTGTCTAAATATTTATCACAAGTCTCAAGTGGTGTTTTTTTAACATAACGATCGTCTTCTACAGTCCTCGAAAAATTAGGAAAACACTACATCAGCAGTAAATTTGCCTGCACTGTATATATGTCTGCTGTAACACCCACCCCGCACATTGTTTTTGTTGGTCCCTAAAATCACCCCATGTTGATTAGTGGAAACTTACTGGTTCCGTCCATGTACCTGGTTTTTCAAACAAAATGCCATCTTGTGGTTGGCAGTCCATTGCCTTGCCTATTCGAATAAGCGTTGCAAATTGTATCAAAGAGGCAGACCCTCTCCACATTTTGACTTCAGCTACCTTTAACCATTGCGACTGAAGACAACCAGTTGCAAATACGCGTACATTGGCGTATGAGGGAAACTGCATACAACTAGTTGCCGGTTATTAGAATATTGGCAACTTCCGGGGTACAGGGTATTTTTTCAGTTTCAGTCAATCGTAAGAGCATGTACTGTACATCAGCCTAATTTGGCAATTGAACATGCTTCTGTTGTAATGGCGATGTACACTAGGCTTAGTTGTATACCCCACAGGTCATATCCTGCCAGCCAAAGTGCAATGGCAATATTTCCAGGTACAATAAAGCATCTTATAAATTAAACTGGACCATTTTAATTAAATCTAACCAACCTGTTGGTAAGTAATTTTACCATCAGTTCAGTGTGAACACCAGTGGCGGCGCTACGAGGGGGCTACAGCCCTCCCCCTCGGTCGAGGGGGGCCTACAGCCCTTCCTCCCCCCCTCGGTCGGGTAGAAAATAAAAGGTTTCGTCGGGGGATTTGCAGGGTAATGTCAAGCACCGACACCAAAACGGGCTAAAAATGCACATAAAACACGGCAAATAACGGGTGTTTTTTTTTTTATTTTGCTCGTCGGACTGAAAACCGGAGACACGCCCACCTCAAAATTTAACTTGCCCAACTCGTCGGGGAACCCATGCCCCCTGTCGGGGGCATTGCCCTGCTGTCGGGGAATTCCTGGCGCCACCACTGGTGAAAAGCCCATGATGTTTACTGTAATGGCCATAAACACATTTCAGAAAACTCCGGATCAAATGATGATATTGATACAATAATTTTAAAGTGTTTGACTTTATTAAAGTCATCTTTACAAATTAAATATTTACACTTCCGAGTATCAAAACAGATTATTAACAAAAGATAAGAACAGCATGAGCAAACTGAATATGAGGAAGTCTCACTACAAATTGAGTCTCATGGTAGGAAAAATGAAGTTATTGGTACATTCTTATGGACCACAATGTATACTGCAATTTGAACTTTAAAAAACATTCCTACTTTAAGTAGATTTAAAGATATGGCATTTGAAATGTTTATTATCTCAATTTGATATGACCTACAGTATGATTTGACTCATTTTGTGGTGATACCGCACAAATATATACAGTACATGATTCTACAAGGTTGCCTACACAAGACTAGAAATCACATGATTATAAAGTATAAACATTTGTAAATCATCCACTTTTTTTCTCATCTGCATGCAGATTTCACAGAATGGACATTCTCGTACAATAATCATCATAATTTACAATAAAACTTGACAAGGACAGAAAACCATAGATGTAATTTTTCTAATGGGGGATTCTCACCAATTTTTCTCAAAACACGGTTTAAAAATTTTACCAACCAAGCATTAAATTGTTTTCCAATTTCCACCTAATTTTGTTTACCCTCATTCATCGTTGAGAGCAGGGGCAGCGGAACGTTTTTGAATTAGGGGTGATGAGGTTAATTTCTTCCCAGGTACCCAAGCCGCTTAGAATTTGATGAGCAAAAAAAAAAAATGTTATTGGCCCCTAAACTTGGGCTTTTCTGGTCCCTGAAGGTGCTTTTTGAGGCCATAATATTTATATTTACCATATCTACATGCTGTTTTTGAATTTTGAATTTTTTAGGTGGGGTGACATTTCAGTGGGGACTGTCCCCCCTGAATTGTCACTGGGGGGACGCGTCCTCATCCCCCTCTTGCGCCGCCCATGATTGAGAGTATTTTGCAATGGGCTCCTCCTGCCTGTCCAACCGTATCGCAATAACTATTATGATAATTTACTTCAAATTGTGTATATCGTTCCTCCATTGGTTTGGTATTGATCCACAATACTACCTGGATTCTAGAACAGAAATATTACGGTTAACAACAGACCTACAGTTGAACCTCTCGTAAGCGGACACCCTCAAGTCAGAGAAAAGTGTCCGCTTACAGGAGGTGTCCGCTTATGAGAATATATCAGCAGGGTCAAAGGTCAAACGTAAACGTTAAATCACATAAGTGCTATGTCCAACATTTCACTGGATTCTCAATACATCTGGCTCAATTGGGAATCAGTGGATGAGAAAAGTGCGACTTCTTGTGTATTACATAGCCACTTTCAGCACAATTGTATAATTTGATTTCACTCGTAACCCAAGATTCTGCCCTTGGATATTGGGCACTGAATCACCAACGAAGAGTGGATGGAAATCTTTTGTGTTAAATAATTGTAATACATGTACTTATCACGATCATTTCTGACCATGTTTTTACGCCAATGTTTTTTTTCCGGTGCTGTCTAGGCTTAGACCAGTGTAGGCTACCCGATCGACCATAATGGTGTTACTGCAGGCAAAGCATGTACACAGCCGTAGTGACAAAGTGCACTGCTACCTAGAGTGTCCAACCTAGTGAAATCTTTATATTTGGTGGAGTACGGAAACGGGAATGAGAATTTTTCTCACTGAATCAATCCCCGACCGAGATAGCAAAACCTCTCAATTGTCTTCAACCAAAAGTAGGGTTGGCCCACCAAGCACATCATAGTGGAAGTTCATTATCCATGATTCTTCAAGAGCCTCTCGTGAAAAACACTAAAACATTGTTAGCATTAGTCCTTTGTTTAATCTTCACCTAACTTGCGCTTTAGACTGGGGTTGATGGTGATGATGTTGAGTTGTGGAGAAGCACTGGATGTTCTCTGTGTTGTTCCATCTTTTTTGTCCGAGTTAAATGACTGTAGCTGAATGTGCGGAATAGCTGTGATATGAAAGATAATATTCAAAATTGTTAATTTAGGTGAAATTTTGTTTATACAGTACCTTTTTTTACAAATCCAGGGGCAGATTGAAGGGGAGGGAGGGTGGCAGTCCAGCTCCAGTTCCCTTTCAGAAAGTAAAACATATCAATATTATTAACATTGTTTATAAAAGAAAAATATGCAGCAATCAAAAGACAAGAATTCCTCACTTAACATGCCCCTGAGGCCAATTACATCTAAAAACCAATATTTCCCTGGGGACTCCCTAAAAACTTTGACTTTCTACCAGCTGCCCCTCTGCCTTGTTTTCCAAAAGTCTGCATCCGTCCCTGCAATCAACTAAAAAAATGGCAGAATGAAAATAGTAAAAAAAAATTTACTTAGCAAGTCGTAGTATTTACAAATCGAAGGATAAGATGAAAACACAATATAATAACGATTATTACCATACTTGCATTTTCAGTAAATAAGCCACGAATCAGAGGTTGAAATAAAATATTTAATTTAACATTTTTAAATCATTAGGTAAAGCAGGTTCACTAACAGACCAAAAATATTTTTTTTTACTTCAAATCCAAATTGTTAATGATGGAAGGTTCATGAAGCAAGTTATAAAAAGTCATACCCCAAAATGATTTAAAGATTATAATAAAATAAAGGTATTAAATTAGAAGAAGATATATCCTGGATTTGTACTATTCCAACCCTTGCATCATGACATATGCGTCTTAAAATTAAATATTTGGCTAAGCATGGTTACTTATTTTTACAATCTGGGTCAGGATTTTTCTTTCATACATGTTATCTTTTTGACTGAATACAAACATTATCCCAAAAACGTTAAGAAATGCATGAAGGTATCCCAATTTAGAGGGAACTAAAAAAGAAATCAAATTGTAGAAAATTCAGTAAAAGGGGCCAATTAAAAATAAAAAACTGAGAAAATGAAAATTCCTTTACTGACCAAAATTTTTTAAAATCTTGGGCGACACAGCCACAGTATTTCTTTTCTTAAAGGCTTGATTTTGTTTGCTTTGTTTTCTCTGTTCCACCTTACATCCTTTGCTTGAAAATTAACACAAGTTTTTGAAAAAGAAAACGCTGTAAATACCTTTAGATGTGTTACTGCTTTGTGTTGTGAGAACATTAACATGTGAAAATCCTGGCTTATTTACTGCACCTGCTTTAGACGTTAGAGTTATAGTAGCACCTTTTCCTAAGTATGAAAAAAATTAAGACAGTTGGTATTATTTTAAGTTGTTGACCAGCGGAATCTCCAATTAAAGTTGGTCCTTCCAGTGAGAACACCTCTCGTAAGCATACACATTCCATAACAGACACTCATTCAAAAGCCCATTTGTTCTTCATACCTAATTAATGCATTTGGAACCTCTCGTAAGTGACCACCTCCCATAAGCAGCTGCTGACATTTTTGACTTAAAATTTAGATTTTTTATGTTAATTTACCTCCCATAAGCAGCCATTCCAGAAAAATTTTGTGATTTTTTTGTACAACGAATATAAATTTCTGTAAAAATTACTTATACTGAAATGGTGAAAAATTATGGAATGGCAAAAGGACAAATTTAAAATGGTACAATAGAAAACACAAGTGGCAGTTCAAATGCAATTGGTAAAACGCAAAAGTCATTGTGCCACTTGCCTTTTGTATTGTACCACTTAAGTTTTTTTGTTCCACCACTTTCATTTTAGCTGCCAATTCCAATTGTTCTTTTGGCGATATATCGCCAAAAAGACAAGTAAAAGTAATACAGTAAACTAAAGTGGCACAATACAAATGCAAGTGTCACAGTGCAAATTATTACTGCCATTTGAGTTTTGCATTGTACCACTTTTGAACAGCCAGTTTTGTTTTGCATTGCACCACTTGCGTTTGAACTGGCATTTGAGTTTTCCATTGTACCATTTTAGTTTTGAATTTCAATACTTTCATTTCAACTGCCATTTTTGAATTTTGTATTGTATTACTTTCGTTTGAAAAACACCACTTCGATTTTGTATTGTACCACTTTCAATTTGTCCTTTTGGCGTTATATCGTCATTTATAAATGGCAGTGTACAAAACTCAAGCGGTAGTAGTTTAAACTAAAGTGGTACAATACAACAGTGCAGGTAAACTCACACCCAAACAAACTCGTACTTTCAATTTGTCCTTTTGGCGTAATCGTTCTCGGCAAAAAGGACAAATATAAAGTGGTACAATACAAAACTCAAATGGCAGTTCAAATGCAAGTGGTGAAATGCAAAATTGAAGTGGTGAATTGCAAACCTCAAGTGGTGCAATGCAAAACTCAAATGGCAGTTCAAATGAAAGTGGTGAAATGCAAAATTCAAATGGTAGTACTGTGCCACTTGAATTTTTATTGTGCCACTTGAATTTGCTGTATCACTTTCACTTGTCCTGATGATGACATAATTTATGTCGAAATATTGAATCTTGTTACGATGGCGTGTATCTCATTGCTTGGAGTATGCATTATACTTTCTTACTTGAAGTTGATTAGTGGACCTTTCAGATTTCACTTGTCCTTTTGGCGATATCTCGCCAAAAGGACAATTGAAATTGGCAGTTCAAATGAAAGTGGTGGAATAGAAAAGCTAAGTGGCACAATACAAAAGCAAAGTGACACAATGGCTTTTGCATTGTACCACTTTTATTTCAACCACCACTTGTTTTCTAATGTATCATTTTAAATTTGTCCCTACTGAACCCATTGATCTTGAAAACGGATACTGTATTTAATGAATATAAAATGAGATCCATCAAAGTCCCAACATATAGTATGTGGGTCATTCCATGCCAAACCACTCAATTTTTTAACAACCCATCTCCGATTTTGATGATTTTTGGCACACTTGTGAGTATCCTTGAGAAACTGTGCCACACCAAATTTTCCCGC
>JAOTQE010055668.1:0-19906 GCA_025631205.1 Nesometra sesokonis
TCGAAAGACTTGAAACTATCAAGTTTACAACATTTGGCCGGTACTTTGGACATAACTCCAATACCACCACCTCTCTTGTGACCACCATGTGACTAAGAAGTCGATAGAAGCTATGTCTCAGTATGAGATTGTCTTGCAATGATTTATCAAATGCAAATTTATAGAAGTCTATAAATGTTGACTTTCCCAACATGATTAGCAATATTTTGGCAAAATTCTATAAGCAAATGTTCTATATTAGTACCAGTGGTGGGCACAAACCAGAGCTTCCAAGTCTCCAGGATTGTCTTGGAGTCTCCAGGAATTTTGGATCATCTCCCAGGCTACCGGAATTACCATATTGCTCCCGGAATTTAGTTTTCTCCAGGAAAATCTCCAGGTTTTCCAAACATAAACTGGCCTACTTATTTTTAAAAAAAATGTTTAAAATAAACTACAGTATGATGTTTAGTAATGTTTTGGGAAACAAAAATAGCACATTTCTAACCATGACAATACATTTTAGAAACTATTATCTTATAACAGACAAGGTGTTGAGCTTGTAAATAAGGGTATTTGTACACACATTTTAGGAAGAGTAGACATTACAAACAGTGGTAGGACGACCACAAAAAGTCTTCAGGAATTTTGTTCTTACAACTTGGGACCTCTGCACCCCCGACAGATAGTGCAAATTCGACAAGCATAAGACAAAAAACGTTATTTGCCATATTTTGTATGCCTTTTTAGGCTGTTTGGTATCTTGGAGCCTCGACTGGACCCGGTCAGTTACCTCTTGTGACTTCTATCAGTGTTCACTTTTTAGTCTTGATACCTTTTGTAAACCGTGTTCAATTCCCAGCGAGGATGGCTCTCAGTTCACCCAGCTGTGAATGAGTACCTGGTTGGAATATACCAGGGAAGGTTAAAAAGGTGGCATGGAAAAAAACTGGCCACCCTACCACACAATTCAGAGGCTCATTAAAACAACAGCTCATTCCCCTACGTTCAGTATTAAATATGGGACTACCTTTATCTTACCTTACCTCTTGTAAACAACCACTTACTGAAAATTGTTAGTTATCCTGCATTTGATACATCCTGTAAGTGACCACTCACTGAAAGTCCTGTTAGTTTACTCTTTTTTTAATCAGTGTATTTTATGCCTATTATAAGTAAATACCTATTATAAGTACTGTACCACTCATTGAAAGTACTACTTTTATAATTTTAATCGGTAGGTGTAAAAATTTTCATTAAGTTAAAGGTGATCAAAATTTTATCTAAAATCTAAATTTTTGTAAGGATCATCTTAAAAGTTTGTCTAATAAAAGAAGTAAATGAAATGAAATGTAATTAATAATAAATCAAAATTTTGTTTGTGTATAAACTGGTTTAAATATTGAATTTATCAGGTGTCATAGTTCTGAAAGCCTTAGTCGAAACTAGTCAATTACAGATTAGTAGAATATAGTTTATCTGAAATAAAGAGAAGCTAGACCAGACGTATTAGAATTATGGTGATTCAATCAGCAGAAGTTAGTTGATGTAACCCAGTATCAAACTACCCAACATCGATGTTTGGAATGATGAGTCCTAAAACCTGCATAATAACTTGAATTAAACTTGAAGAAGTATATTTTTGATAGGGACCACTTTCTTTAACCATTGTAAGCAATAGCATGTATATGCATGGATATCCAAGTTAATTCATGTGACGGAATACACATATTGATACCACAAATGGCATTGTAGCTTGATGGCTAAAATGCTTGCCTTCCAATTGTGAGGTGTCAGGATCTAATCTAGCCATGCTCCAAGGTGTTTCCCAAGACAATAGCTTACCCTGCAATCTTCGGGTACTGTGATTTTACCTGGTTGTGCTCCAACTTGTTTACCATTATCTAACAGTGACAGTATCTAATGATGAGACTCGGTTAAAAAAAAGGGTGATATACTTCTAATCATGTAAGTGCATAAAAACTTCCTTTTTCAAAATTGACCAAAAAACCCAAAAATAGAAAATAAAAAATAGGGTTCCAGGGCACTAAAACAGGGAAATGACTTTTTTTTTTGTTCGTCAGAATAAAACTGGCAACCATGCCCACCCAGACCTGAAATGGTGCATCCCCCCATGCAATACACAGAGAAGCAGAATACAATGAATCCTCAGGCAACCATTCAAGCTGGATATCCTCAGACAACCATTCAATCTACAGATTATCAGACAACTATTTAGTCTGGAGATACTCAGACAACCATTCAATCTGGAGATACTCAGACAACCATTCAATCTGGAGATACTCAGACAACCATTCAATCTGGAGATACTCAGACAACTATTCAATCTGAAGATACTCAGACAACCATTAAATCTGGAAATACTCAGACAACCATTCAATCTGGAGATACTCAGAATACCATTCAATCTGGAGATACTCAGACAACCATTCAATCTGGAGATACTCAGACAACCAATCAATCTGGAGATACTCAGAACACCATTCAATCTGGAGATACTCTTACAACCATTCAATCTACTGATGACGTCACATTTCAAAAGCTTCTAATCCTTGGATTGAGTCTTGGTGGAGTTAATGTACTTTTAACACTATTCATTGTAATCTTATTGATTAACACGAGAAATAATAACAAGCAGATCACAGTACATGATGACGAGATGATGAATGTAGTAATTGAAGAAACAGAGGTGTATGACGATCCTGATGAAGAGATTGAATTAGAAGAACAGCTCTATGATGAGATTGATGACAAGGAGGAAGTGATCAGTGAACATGAATATGTTAACACCAAACCGATGAATAAGAATGAACATGTAGATGATTATACCACACCGGTCAATAAGAATGAAGATGTAGATGATTAGGCCTAACCATACCAGTGTGAATAAGAATGAGCATGAATGTGTTAATACCACATTGGTGAATGAGAATGAACAAGTAGATTATACCACACCCAAAGATGCAGCTAGAAAAAATCCAAGGGTGGACCAGCAACAATAAGGATGGGTGGCATGGTGACTAAAACAGTATTTTTACCTTTTTTATAGGCTTAGGGTGGGTGGCAGGTTAAAATTAGACTGGGTGGAAGGTCTTAAAATAAGCTTTAGGGTGGGTGGAACAATTTTTAGGGTGGGCGGCCCCGTCCACCTCCGCCCTGCATAATTACATCCCTGATATTTATTCGATTTTCATTTGAGGGTATCTTCTTTATTGTTTCTCACATTGCATTCAAATTTTAGTATGTTATAGCAATAATTATCGTCCTTCGATGCGTCTTTCATTTACTACATTTTTTAAAATGTGCACGTACGCGTTCTTTTTAAAATGTATATGTTCAAAATGAAAATTTACAACCTGTAAACAGATTTAGTACCAAGTACTGTACAATGCCATTTCTAGAACATCGTGTCTTTGGGTCAGTCGGCTAGGACACTTCTGTAATGATGTGAATATTATGGGTTTGAGCACGCCTTTTGCTCCTATTTTCTTATCTTTTGAAAAAATTCTTTCGAACCCCTCCTTGTTTTTTTTTTTATTAAATTTTTGTTCTTTTTTGAATAAGTGAGTAAGGAAATATTTGAGAAATACACTTATTAGATCTTCCCTTTTTTATGTCTAATAATTAAGTAAATTGCATGTATGCATGTTTCAAAAACCGTGAATGTTCAAAATAGTTTGCCATAGGTCGTTACCAGGTTTGGGACGAAGTACCGTACAAACCCATTAACAAAAAACATCACATGTACGGGTCGAATCATTAGAACGCTCTTCTAATGAATGCAGGGTCGAGAGTTCGAATCCCATCTTGATTTTTTACCGACATTATAGTTGCGGTCAAATGAAGAAGGTAATTTAAGCAATTATTTTATTAGCTCTTAGATTTTTGTTTATCAATAATCAGAAGTTAAAATGCGATGGTTAATTTTCTTCTCAGTATTAACAGGACTACATCATAGTTGATACTGTTGGCTGTCGGATGACCATGGATCAGCTAAATAGTCTGCAGGATGAGTTCAATATCTAGTTTTAATATTGCTGGGGTATACATGGATTTCAAAATGTAATATATTTGTAATGTATTTGTATTAATATAGCACTTAATACAAACAACAGAATGTATCAGAGCACTGTGAAGAATAAAAAGTAAAAATTAAAGCCATACATTTAAGACGACTGGAAAGGGTGAGCAAAACTGAAGAACTGGTTGTCGATCTTAGATATCGTTTACAAGATGTAGACCTACATTGTAACATATCAGAGATGTAAGATGGTGATTGGTTATTTAGTGATTTGTATGTGATCAGCATAAGTTTAAAAATGATGCGTTGATTAATACAAAGCCAGTGAATTTGACGTAGGACAGGTGTCATATTCTCAAATCTATGGGTACGGAAAACCAGATGAGCTGCCATGTTCAATAAAAGTTGTATTTTAAACGAAATAAACTCTAGTGCACTAAGAGAAACTGATAAAACACATTTGTGTAGACATTTTAAAATCACCACCAAAAATCAGAAATTCGACAATAATGTATCTATATTTTTTTATATTTAATGAGAGGATTAGAAATGTGGTGTCTATATATAGAAACAATAAAATAACAGCCATATTCAAATTAAAGATGTGTGTCATATTTTACTAAAATGAATTTAAAAAGTATTTATTTTAAAAAATACTTTTACTGTATTTATATCACCCACCAATTCATTAGGGCGAAAGTTCTGTAATTGTAAAATGGTTAAATAATTTTGTATTAAATTTTCTTAATACAACTTTTAAATCGACTGTACGATATTTTGCTTATTTTACTGTCATTATTGCTAAATAGTTCATTGTGTTGATTTTTTCCATTTATTGTTTTAACATTAACAATTAAAATTATTCTTGTATATAAAATTATTAGGCCTTACCAGTTTTTCAATCAAGCCTTTACTGTCAAACTGTTTTTGGTTGAATAAAACATACTGAATTATAAAAATAACTGCATTTTACTGCTTATTTTACTGTCATTATTGCTAAATAGTTCATTGTGTTGATTTTTTCCATTTATTGTTTTAACATTAACAATAAAAATTATTCTTGTATATAAAATTATTAGGCCTTACCAGTTTTTCAATCAAGCCTTTAAAACTGTTTTTGGTTGTACAAAACATACTGAATTATAAAAATAACTGCATTTCGTGCAGGCCTATATGATACCCGGGAATTAGGTAATTATTGAAATTTTGAAATTTATTCACATACCCTCTTTGATTTGGGAGAAATATTATGCCCCCCCCCCCCCCACATAATTTTGAGTAGGACAGGTTTAAGATGATAAAACCATTTTAAGAAAACCTTGTCCATAAACATGATATATTTTTAACCTATTGTGTATTGGCTTTGAAAGCTCCACACAATTACACTCTACAGCACTTGGTTTTTTGATATATTGATAATGGGCATAAGTGACTTAACTTGTCTTTTGAACAATAAATAGCTTGTGGAAGTAACGAAGCCATTTATATATTTGTACTATGCAAATAGTTGAATATAAAGGCTTTATAAAAGTTCAACAATTAAAGAAGGATGTGACAATTATGATAGCATACAGAAATAATAAAACCTTTCTACCTTTTCATAGAAAACATAGCATCAATTTATAAAATTGAAACCCCCTTTTAATTTTGTTTTAATATGTTTCTTATCTTCTTATTATCTTATCATATTATCTGAAAGTACAGGAAGTTTACCTAACCATAGAAAAAGAAACTTACCAATGCTGCAAGGTTAGTTTAACAGAGGCCCACATGCCACTTTATAAAGGTTCAACAATTAGATAAGGATGTGAATAATAAAACCATTTTATTTTTTCGTAGAAAACGTAGCATCAACTAATATAAAAGATTGTTGTAAACCAGGTTTCATGTCGCCAGCTAAATTGTTTTCTAATAAATTCTCTTGAAAAAATCCTGGTGAGAAGACTGTTATTATTTGCACATTGATAGAATGTCATTAGGTGTATATCCCCATTAGAAAATTCTGTCAAGTCTTATCACAATGAATAATTAGATTAGTTTCCACCTGATTGCTTATCTAAACAGTATATTTCTATCCTTTATAAACATTTAATGTGATAAGCCAATGTGGTGGTTAATAAAAATTACCCTACATTTCTTTGAAAATGTGGGATAAAATTGATCAAACTCTGTAATGGGAATATACACGTAATGCTGGCAGGTGTTTGTATTCATGTGCCTGAATTTTGTTTCCCTTGCTTTTGAATTATGTAATTGCATGTTCTTTGTCGAAACCCTCTTTTAATTTTCTTCTTATATTATCTGAAAGGAAGTTTACATAACCATGGAAAAGAAACCTACCAATGCTGTGCAGTAAATTAACCGAGTCCCACGTGCCCAGAGAAATGAATCAGGTTTAGTTTTATCAAGCAGGAAAGTCCAATGCAGACAGCATGACTTGGGTAAACTTCCCAACTCATTTTACAGAATGGCCTTCATTGGTGAATTTGGTACTCCTGTCACTTGTGACCTTCAGTAAATAGTTTATTTTATGCTTTTTACCATGTGGTTATACCTTCACTGGTAAAAATAACCATAACAAATTATTCAAGTGCAACAATGGTCAATTTTAACCTTGTTAAATGTTACCAATTATCTTGATAAAATGTTCCCTTTTTAAATCCAGTGCGATTACTTCAGCACAACCAATCTATACAAGTTGCTTTAATTAATAAGTATACTCAGCCCAAAAAAGAACCCAATTTGTGTATCATAATTATTTAATAGTACAGAGCGCTATGTATTCCAGCAGGATTTTTGTGCCAAAATTGATTTTTTATGCTATTTCTATTCTTTTGAGGGTGCTGGAAGTAAAAAAGTTAGGTACCATTTTTTTTCGACTATGCCTATGGCCGCCATTTTTAATTTCAAGATGGCTACCTTTGACTTACATATCACAAGGAACATAGTCATCAGTGGTATCACTTGAAAGGGAATTGCACACTGATCAAAAAGTCCCATTACACCTATACCGATAAACAAATAGTTCAACATTTAAATAGTCGCATGACCAAATTGAAGGTCAAAGTTTAAAAATTAAATTTCGACACATACCATCATGTTGGCTACCATTTTAAAGCTCTTGTCATGCTTTGCAATTTTCTACAGAAGATGTATACACCTGAAAGTGCACAGTTATTATTAATATATTTCCAAATAAAAAATATGCCAAAAACCTCTTATGCTAAATACTATATTAATGATATACATCCACATTTTGACTTTAAATTTGAAATATTCCGAAAACAGGTATAGCTAAAATGCATTGTAAAACTGTGTTCGGCATTAATAGAGCTTTCATATGACACCCAACATAATGTTATTTGTCAAATTTTAATTTTTGACCTTTGACCTTTGTTTTGGTCACATGACTATTTAAATCATGTATATCTCGGTAAGTATTGGTTGATCACTATAGGTGTAACGGAAATTTTTGTTCAGTGTACAATTCCATTTCCATTGATACCACTGATGACCATGTTCCATTTGGCTTTTATTTAAAGGGTAGCCATCTTGAATTTAAAATGGCGGCCGAGGGAGTGATTAAAAGAAATGGTACTGTACCCAACTTTTTTGTATTCAGCATCCATAAAATGATGGAAATAGCACAAAAATCAATTTTGGCACAAAAACCCTGCTGGAACCTCAATTCTGATATAGCTTTCCATACTAAATTGATTATCTAAATTCCTTGATGAAAATGCACTGATGATAATTTTGACTCTTTCATTAATATTGAATACAACAGATTCTAGACTACTAAATAACATAATTTGACATTATAATACATACATTGAAAAGGCTTAACAATCATTGTTATATCAATGCCTGCACACTAAAAACAGTATACATAACAATAATAGGCTCAGTGATGCATGAATTGAATTCTTTAATAAAAGTAAAATTGTTAGAAAAAAAGTTAAAAAAGTTAAATATGATCATTTATTAATAGGCCTGCAACAATGTCAGGAGTTAAACTTGTTGCGTTTATGTGCATATTTGTGCCAATATGTCACACTCAATCTAGACACGTTTTTACAGGAGAACAAGATTTATTTGTTGATGAAAGGGAAATAATTGACTTCAAATACAGAGGAATACTACATTATCTGGTATAGAAAAAGTGGAATCACTAAAGAGGAAGTGGAGATTTACAGAAATGGAACATTACGGAGCTTTGATCCCAGTCAAGAAGCTCTGGCATACTCAATTAGTAATTCAACTAAAATTCAAATGACATTACAAATCACAAGAGGGCTTGGACAATGGCTTACTTTGAATGAATATCGATGTGAGGTACTAGAAGCAGACACTAATGTGATACTGTTTGCTTCAAAATATTATATTAATATAAGAGTAAATTATCACCCACCAGATAGATATCCACTTTGTGAGTCTAGTGGTTATCACGACGATTATATTGGGGAAAACATTACCATATCCTGTGTTACACAGCCTGGCTTTATATCTGCCACTCTTGATTTGCTAAGAGATGATCATATCATAGTTTCAGTTCTGATACCTTTTTATACAAATATGCGATTTACAGAAGTCACAATGGGCCACAGCTTCACCCTCCAACCAGAGGATTTAAATGCAACATTTAAATGTAGAGTTATATCAGCGTATGAAGAGGATACAACTTGCATTATACAGAGAACACCTAAGGAGATTACAATGAATCCTCAGACAACCACTCAATCTGGAGATACTCAGAACGCCATTCAATCTGGAGATTCTCAGACAACTGTTGAATCTGGAGATTCTCTTACAACTATTCAATCTACCGATGATGCCACATCTCAAATGGTTCTAATTCTTGGACTGAGTCTTGGTGGAGTTATTGTACTTTTAATACTAATCATTGTAATCTTATTGATTAACAAGAGAAATGTTAACAAGCAGATCATAGTGGTTGATGAGATGATGAATGTAGTCAGTGAAGAAACAGAGGTGTATGACGATCCTGATGAAGAGACTGAATTAGAAGAAGAAGAACAGCTCTATGACGAGATTAATGACAATGAAGAAGCAGAGGAAGAACAGGAATATGTTAATACCAAACAGGTGAATAAGAAGAAACATGTGAATACAAATGAACATGTAGATGATTATACCACACCGGTTAATATGTGATAAAAATTGATAGAAGCTAATGTGTTTCAGTATGATATTGCCTTGAAATGATTTCTCAAATTATTTTATAGAAGTCTATAAATGATGATTTTTTATTATATATTTTGGATAAAATTTTGTGAACAGTTCTTGTATATTATTACATGTGATTTTAAGCATGCTTTATTTCAACTTTCATAGCTTTAGGGATATCCTTTGTATATTCCCCAACCAGATTTAACAACATGTTGAATAAAATTCTATGAACTGATTTTGTATTTTGCTAGTCAAATTATCCGTTCCCGTAACCTTGACCTTTGACCCATCATTGGGAGTCCTGGTCTGAACCTACATGCTTTCACCAATTTTGGCCAAGATGGGACCAAGGAGTAGCGAAAGGCAGTTATTTAACCTTTGACCCAGTGAACTTGACCTTTCCAAAAATTAACCCCTTAAGGTCAATTTTGTAGTGAATCTGCATCTCCCCACCAAGTTTGATGAGGATCAGACGAAGGACCTGGGAGGAGTAGAGGAACAAACAGACAAACGTTGCTCAAATTATAGTACGATGATTACTCAATTATACCGTTTTGACCAGTTCAATATTAAAGGAATATTGACTGCTAGATGGGTTATAGTTGAAATTATAGGCCCCAGGTGCTATGAAAACTGCTATAACCCGAGGTGCTTGCGCCAAGGGTTATAGCAGTTTTCATAGGATGTGTAAAAACAAACTCAAATTAAATGAATCGAAAACTGAAAGTTAATTCTGTCTCCACCAAGAGTTGATGTCATCATTAATATTGATAGAATATTAATGATACCATGAATGGCAAGACTGAAATGTGTATATGTGATACTAGTTTGGAAATTCAATTTTGAGGTAAAAAAAGCATAAAAAATATTATTTTGGGTAAAAATACGACCCTAATTCACAAATTATTATTTCTGTGCTTATATATTATATACATAATTTTTCAATTTTGTATATATTTTTTGATAAATATTCCAGAGACCATGACTAACATTTTTCATCATATATATTTTTTGTTTACATTTCTCTACTTAAAGAACAGAAAAACTGAAAATAAAAGTGTATTTCACAACAAAGAATAAATAAACTCAAGACAGGCACCTTCCTAAAAGTGAACTTAATACTACTTGAAATTATTGAATGCCGTAAGTGATTTTCCAAAAAAAAAAAAATATAAAGATAAGAACTATAAAAAGTCCTCTGTACTAATAATAGAACAATCCATAAACCAATATAGAAAATGAAAACTTGGGGATAGTTACATCTTGGAAACAAATAATTATAAATATCCACATTATGACTGTTCATCTCTCGATCCATATTAGACAATCACCACATTGATGAAGTTATATAGGATGGAAATAGGAATAATTGCAATTGTAAAATCCATTATCAACGAACAATAGTATGGATGTTGAAAGTAAAAATTAGAGGCTTTTGAGAACAAAAGGTTAACAAAACAACATTTTTCGAGGAAAAGAGAAAAAGGAATTTATGACAAATAAAAGCAACCCGATTTTTGAATAACATTCTTTGGATATTAATTTAAACTGAATGGCTTACAATAAGAGCTTCAGAAGGGCTAGCCTGGGAAAACCCCTAGTATGGGAGGTGTTATATCCAAAACTAATGCTCACACTGGCCTCGGTCACTAATAACAATCAAACAAAATGGTATGCTTGAACTCAAATCCAACAGAATTTTTGTGGCCAACGACCGAGAGTGTGTTTTAAATATAATTCAGTAAACGCAGTCTTGCCACCGACTGAATATATGCCCATGTGTGCACCGACTGTATAAAAAACGCACTACAGCTTCGTACCAGTTCGGTCAGCATGCCAACAACTGCTCCACCACTGCATCTGCAATCACCAGTTTCGGCCTGCACACTTGAGAACTACAGTATTTCCAAAGTTGTAGCTTCAAGCATGATGTAATTGAAGGTTTTGGTTTCACCAATGGTTCCATCTTCACAAGCATGATGCAATTAAGGGTTTTTTCCAATGGTTTCGTCTTCACTGTACACACCCTCCTGCTGCTGGTATCACTCGCAATCACCCAAGAACTTTGAAAAATCCAGAGCAAATAAAAAGTTCATACCAAAATGCTTACAACTGAGAAGATTGGCAGGTCTGTTCGAATTCCCACACTTTTAGAACTATGTTGTGTCCCCCCTGGGCCTAGTCTCTAAGGCCGAGTTAGAAAAATTTCTGATAATTTAGAATCTTTTCTATTCACATGGAGCCTCAGTAACCGTGTCTCCAATGTCATTTAGTTTAGTGTTGCATAATAGACTAGGGGGTTTTTAATGGCAAAAACAAACACTGAAGATGCTTTTAGAATCATCCATATACATCCAGACAACTTTATTAGGGTTTTCATGGCAAGGAAAATATTTTTATCGTGTGTCTTCCTATGGGAGTGAGCTGTTCCTGTAAAATTTTCGACTGGTTCAGCACGACTTTCGTGTGGATAATGCACACTACAAATTTCGGACATTTCACATATACTTGGTGACTTCTTTTTTATACGGCCACGTAATTCAGATAACTGTCATAAGAAACTGTCTTCTTTTCTGTCTCTTTGTGACAGAATCAGCGTTCCTTTTAAAGCATAAAAAACTAACTCCTACTATTCTTATTACTATATGTGTTCAATACACCCACTAATGGTGGGTCTATTGAATTATGCATGCAGTATTGTATTACCAGGACGAGTTTTCAATCTTTTATCATTGACAAAAAATACACACCATTTTATTTATTTAACCTTTAAGGTAAGAGAAGATTATAAGTCATTGGTCAGACCAATTTTAGAATATAGTTCCGCAGCATGGGATCCTCATACTAAAAAGCTAGAAAACATGCTCGAGTCAGTACAAACAGAGCTGCTCATTTTGTTACAAACACATATGATCAGAAAGCCAGTATTATGGAAATTAAAAATAAGCTTAAATGAGACGAAATTAAAGTCTGTCACAAAATAAATAGACTAAAGTGGTTTCACCAAGCAATAGCGGGTCGCCTTACAGTGCCAGTGCAATCGATGCTACAACAATTTTATACCGATCACCGCAAACATAAATTGCTACAAATTTTCCTTCCTACCCCGCAATACTGATGATTGGAATTCACTTCCTCATGAAATTACCAACATTGAAAACAAAGACAATATTTAAATCTGTCATCTATAATCACTTCAACCTTCTTGAAGAGGACTAGGCTCTCCAAAAGTGCCACCACCAACTCCTACCCATGTGAACCCCTTGTTTTTGGGTTGTTGGGTAGTACCAAGACAAGACAAGATATACGCATTTGGCTAATTTTTTTAAAGATGCAATTCTTTCAGTTTGTTCACTGATTCAGCAGGAGCTATCAGGTGTGCTGCATTCTTTTGACAATTCTTTATCAAATGGTCTATTGGTTTTAGTGATTTATATATCGCAGTCCTGTTGTTATAGCTATGGAAATGTGGAGACCTAGTCACAAAAATATCGGGTTGGTGTCCAGAGGAGGTTACTTTATTACCCTAGTTAATCATTATTGTAAAGTGCCTAGAGAGATTGGCAATCTATTAAGTGCTATACAAATGCCTACTGTTATAATTTTATCATTATTATTAATCAGGAGTCAAAATAAAAGTGCATCACCATAGTCAAGTTTAGCAGAGGTGATAGTGTATAGGACTGAGGGATTTGACTATTCTAATTTCAATTGAATTAAAGGACACTGCTGTGTAAATAGTCACATCATAGTTATCACTTACCCTCTCATCAATTTCAACTGAATCAGGTACAATTTCAAATCCTGTGAATAGCATGCTACATGCGTAGTCGCGTTGGCTAAGGAATGGCATGCTAACACTCTTCAGATCTTCAGTAATTTCTGTCAGACCTAGTGCTAGGTCTGCTATGGCTATAATTAATAAAGAGAAATACATCAAATTTCAATTTTTACAAAAATATTTTAAAGACCACATGACCCACATTTTAAAATGTCCATCCAATTGTTATAATTCAGTTAACACATTATCTTTCTGTTCAAACATATAAAAAGTTTGTTTTATTTAACAAAAAAAACCATTCAATGATTTATAATACCCTGTGTTGGCCAATTTGTATTATTCTATTTTTTATTTTTAGGATCAAATTTATGCTGGCACTTGAGGGGGATGGGCACAACTCCATTTTTGCCGATGACAGGGGGCGTGCGCCTCCCACTTAAATCCGCGCCTGAAACACCAAGAATAAAGACAACAATATACCTTGTCTGGCCTCTTCTTGAACAGTTTTTTCCAACTCATCCATCTCAAGACGAATGTTCTTCACTTCATTGTTTATCCTACGAGACTTTTTAAGATACCTAATAGCAACGACAGTGATGACAATGATGGAAATAGCTAGTGCAGCTATAACACTCAGCATAACAATGTAATCCATTTGATAGTATCGAATATTTCCAAAGTCTAAATCTATGTTATTATGTTCAATCTGTAAAGCAAACACAAACAAGGCAATCGTAAATGATTACACCCTCGCCTATGTTTTTTTTCTATCCAACTTGTCATCTGAAATTTCAATTACTGTAAACTGTACTATAGTAGCAAATTTAGATAACCCATATAGGCCTAATAATATATACAGTAAACAACTTCTTAAACTGTAAAACTTAATAGGGTGAAATTAATTTTGTTTACAATAAGTATTTAGCTCAAATTGATAAACAAAAACACTACTGTTATCAGGATCAAGAAAGGAATATCTTTTGTTATTTTAAGACAGTAGCTAATATTTTATCACCTAGAGAGGGCAGTAGACACAAAATCAAATAGATTAGAATCCAGAATTCCTGTGGTAAGGCAGATCAGCACCAATCCTTGGGAGAACCTAGATATGGTTGGTTCTGATATTATCTGCAAGTTTGAAGTAAATCAGCCTGAAAGTTTTTGAGATATGGATGCAGACGGACAGAAAGACAGACACACAGATGGAGCTCATTGCAATACCCTTTCCCCACTTTAGTGACTCCAGGGACCGATTGCTTTGCTATACAACGGTTTTAACTGGCAATCATAACTTACAGAATAAAGCCAGCTTTAAGACATAGATTGTCTTAAGATAAGTAAACACAACTTACAAATTTGTATCAAGAGTGGCAGGACGACCATGAATTCTGTTTTTACAACTTGGGACGTCTGGGAATGGACATTGTTAATAAAAATTAAGTCGGTGATATACTTTACTGTATGATTTATATTTCTTACAAAATTTAGGAGCGCTTATTTAAATTAGAGTAGATGCTTACTCAAACAGGTCACTTAACACCGTTTCAAATTTTGAAGGGACAGGGCTAAAAAATATGCTATATAAATTAATTGTTGTTCTAAATAGAATTAGTTTTTTTTTGTAGATGTGAATACAAAACTCATTGGTGCAACCACACATTGATTATTGTTGTCCAGTTTGGAGTTGTTCCCCAGCTAAAAAATGTCAATAAAATTTAAGTTCTTCCAAATCGTGCGGCCAGAAAAACTTTAGGTTGTAAGCTGAGGGATTATCATAGAGACGATCTGTACAGCAAGTTAAAATGGATGCTGGTTCATGAGAGATCTACTTATTTTTTAAATGTGCTAACCTTTCAATGTGTTCAATAATATCTCAACAAATTATATTTCGTCCCTTATAAAGAAAACAGATCAGTCAAAAGTCAAAAGAGATAAGAGCAGAACACAAGAGTAACCTACAACATACTTCACTAGACTGGAATGAGTTAAGAGATCTTTTTTTGTGCGAGTTGTATGGCCGAGCGGTTAAGGCAGGGAACCGTTAGCCAAAGCAATAACAACATCATGGGTTCGAGGCCCGCTCGCACCATGGTTTTGGTGGTGGAACAAGTCTTCTTGGATAAGGACTATAAACCGTAGGCCCAGTGTACACAAACGGCTCATGTGCACTATAAAGAACCCAGCACATCTTTCGAGATGAGTAGGGGGTTACCCCAGTGTACTGGTCCATACATCCCCTGCTATGTGGACAGAAGAATGTAGCACCCACTTTCGGGCAGCTAAGACATGACGGGACCCTTAGGGGCGTAGAAAGTCTTATGAATGTGCACCAGCTGGTCCACAGTGCCTTGAGACTTTGAGTAAGGCGCTATATAAATCTCATTGTCATCACCATCGTCATCATTATTATTATTATTATTATTTATGTTTAGGGGACCTATTTATTGGAATAGACTTCTATTGTCTATTAGAAATGCAGTGAATGTAAATAATTTTAAAATAAGGTTAAAGAGGCACATTTTACGATAATCAACATAATGGGAGATCAATGATAAACTGTAATTTTATTTATTTTGATTTTAATAGGACATGTTGATTGTTATAATAACGTATCTAGATGATTGTTATGTTCATTGATTTTTTGTACCATTACGGAAGGCCCCCAATGGAAAACACTTTTATCACTGATTTGGGCTAAATTCATCACTGATTTGGGCTAATAAAAAATAAATATAAATAAAACAATTTTACATGACTTACACTTATCAATGTATCCACAACTCTAATAAGAGGAAGAGAAACATTGACAAAGTTTCTCTGAAGGACAGTCACATTTAATTCAACTTGGCCTAAAAACACTCGCACATCCGTAATATCACTAGCCAATGTCAAGTCTTCTCCCTGTAACACAATACAGACATTTCAGGTGAATTTAGACAACCAAAAACTTGCTTGCTCATTGAGTAAGACGCCTGCTTTATGCAAATGAATTTAGTAGAATTACAAAAGCCTTGTAAATGCTCCAAACATAGTGGAAGCAGTTGGCGCAGCTAGCAGTTGCATTTTGGACTTTCAAGAGGTCGGTGGTTCGAGGCATACACTGGTCAGTTGTTTGTGTTCCTATGCAAAACACTTTATCCACATTGCCTCTCTCCACCTAGGAGTATAAGTAGGTACCTGGGAGGTACTGTACAAATGTCATATGCGCTGATTATGGCTGCAACAGTATGAAATGGATTGTGTTCCATAGGTGTTTGTTCTAATGAGTGAGGGTAGTAAGTGTGAAGCGCTTAATGGCCTTGGCAATAAGCGCTATATGAAATGTCACATTATTGTTATTGTTATTATTATCAGTACAGGCATACAACAATATCCCTTTTATCTACCAACAATTTTTGATCCATTGGTTAAAAATTATACTATTTACACTATATATTTTCATTTTCATTTTTTTTAAAGTTTAATAAGCATAACTTTTGTAAATCAATCTACACAATTGATGTAAAGGGATGAATCCAAACAAGATGAGATGAGGACGTTTAACTTTAATGTGCAGTGGCATTTAGCTCAGTTGGTTTAGATGGTGGAAATCACTGTGCAGTACACTGAACTGTGACTCGCTGGTTGATGGTTCGATTCAAAACCATACCACTCTCCTGTGTTTCGGCAGGAGGGTCGAATTACAAGTTACTAGCGGACCTTCTTTCAGATGAGACGTTAAGCCATTGGTCCCGTGTACAACATGGATAATGTGCACCTTAAAGAACACAGTACACTCTTCGAAAAGAGTAGGGGATTGTCTCCTGGTGTATTGCACAATCACTACCAGAAGGACCCTACTGGGCATAAGTCTACTTCAGACTTTCGTGGGTTACCCATGGTGTCCTACAACACCAATTTAATCAAGTAAAAAATCACTACTCTATGCATTAACGAGCACATGAGCCATGTTGTACACTGGACCAATGACTATCTCATCCGAAGAAATGGTGTGCTATTTACATACCGAGTGATGTGGTATCCAATTGAACCAGAGACCAGCAAATGTCCATGGTTCAACAAACAGCACTGTTTTGTTCTTTAACCGTCGCTTTCCCTCAGTCATTAAGCAAATCACATACAATCTCTAATTCTCTGAGAACATCATGCCTTTGTCAGTACAAAAATTATAACATGTGTCTGGAGTAGAGCTTCATTCTATTAAATTGCCTTGGTCTGAAGTGCCATTTCTGGAAGTCTGGGGTTCCATCGAAAAATCTAGAACAACCATGAGTTACTTCATTCCATGCCTTATTTTTACAATCTGAAGTACTCAAATTTTTGTCCAACCCTCCCCTACCCTACCCTATACCCTTGCCTGTATGTGCTTACTAATTACCTTGGCATTACTGATGTGTAATTGTGTCCTTTTTTTACAATTTGAAGTGGTCACTTTTTTTTACAATTTGAAGTGGTCACTTTTTTTTACAATTTGAAGTGGTCACTTTTTTTTCTGACAACCAGCCTTCCTGCCCCCATAATATATATTAGGATTGCAGATTACATTTGAGATACTAATGCATAGTGTATCTTTTGTTTTGTATGTATTGTCAGAGAAAAGTTCTTAGTACATAAAATTATCTTTACTTACATGTAGCAAAATATATGTTTCATCTTTCTTCAGCTGTAAAGCTCCATCTTCAATGTTGTAAATTGTGTCGTCTTCGAAGGTGATGTACACCGGATCTCGGAAATATGTTAAGCCCTCACTTGAGCGAAGTTCTAATCCATCCAATATAAACGTAACAGTAGCTCCAATTCCTTGGTCTTCATCAACTTGTCGTTTCCGACGAGTGGAAGTATCTTTAAACTTCGGGGTTTCGCATGACATTTTATTATTCGTAATGGTCTTACAAGTCTACAGGAATGTAATAAAAGTAATTTATCAGAATATCATAATATAACTAATTACAGACCTCCAAAGTCTCCAGGATTGCCCCGGAGTCTCCAGCAATTTTAGATCTTCTCCTGAGCTCCCAGAATTAACAAAATTTTGGAGTGGCGCTGTAGCTTGGTGGTTAGCATGCTTGCCTTCCAATCCTGAGGTCCTGGGATCGAACCTGGCTGAACGCTAGGTTGGTTCACATGACTTAACAGTGCCACTCCCCAAGCCTCATAATGAGACTTGGTCTAGAAAGCATGGCGTAGTTCTCATCCTGTAAGGGGCGAATTAACTTGCTGTTGGATGTGACACGAAATAAACTAAATAAATAAACCTCTGATGGAATTTAGTTTTCTCCATGAAATTCTCCAGGTTTTGTAAAAGTTTCACAAGCAGAGGATAAATTGGTCTATTTATTTCAAAATATTGGTTGAAAGTAAGCAACTATGAAGTTCAGTAATGTTTTGGGGAAGAGTAATAACACATATTAGCAGTGACGATACATGTTAGAAGCTATCATATCATAGCGGACAAGGTAGCAGTGACGATACATATCATTTCATAGCGGACAATATGTTCATTTTATAAATAAGGATATTTGTACACACATTTTAGGAAGGGTAGACATTACAAACAGTGGTAGGACAACCACAAGTAAATCTCCAGGAATTCCGTTTTTCCAACTTGGGACCTCTGTAATTAGTGGATATGCATAGTAATACAACCTATTAAATGTAAACTTTACAATGTTCCTTGAGTTCACCAATCAGCTGCTTAACACTCATTCTCAAAGTAGGTCTAGCTATCTTTGGAATAACTTTTCAAGCATATTATGCATAGACCTATTTTCAGGATGCAAGAGTATGCTCTTTTTTGGTGAATAATCCATAATTCGGTGGATTCCTGATGACGTGCGTCACCCATCGGTTGCCATGAACAGGCCAATTTTACAACTTCAGGGTCGTCTTTACATTTACAATTACACCGTATATATTTATTGTTACGTAGGCCTACATTTACACTGTATATATTTATTGTTAAGTATTTTCTTTTGTACTATTGTAATTTTAAGCGGATAATAGCCCATAGCTGGCTTCAGTAACAATAAAAATCTTGAATCTTGAATCTTGAAGTGTGGCAGAACTCTGATGCTTCTCAAATAAAAACCATGATAAAAACAGAGGAAGAATTTAACAAAAATGGTCTAAACCATCGAAACGAAATATACAAGATGTGTTTTTTACTTTTAATCTTAGATGGCAAAGACGAATCCTACTCAAAACATGCAGGCTAGGCAGCTTGTAGACACAAGCCGCAGCTCAATGACAACCTTTTCCCATAAGGAACTGTGGATATCAGTCTGTCCGCTACAACCAATGGGTTATTCTGAATCTACCGAATTGTTGAGTTTCAGGGTTCACAAGTCTCCAGGATTAGTCTCTGGAGTCTCCAGGAATTTTGTATTATCTCTCGGGCTTCAGGAAATACCCATTTTTTCCATAAATTAAATTTGTTCATGATTATCTCCAGAATTTTTGAATAAATTAGCAATATAAACAAAAAAATAAGTAGTATTTTTCATTTATTTTAGACACTAAAATGGTATTTTGAAGGCTGGTTGTCAATTTTACCAATTATAATAGTCAACATCTTTTCATTTGTGATAATCAACACATTTTTATCCATACAATTTCATTGTTAGATGACCATATAGTATCCCAAAACAGTTACGAACGCTGCTTGAGAAAATCTTCAGGATTTCTGGTTTTCCAATTTGGGAGCTATGTAAAACCCATCAGATGCTGATAGCTGGACATTACCAAAAACAACCATGACATCATAACTCTTATTATATTTAACACCGATTGGTTGAAAGAGCGCCACGTGATTAAAAATATTCCTACTAATTCAGCTTACCGACGTCACTTTGCAAAATATCGACTATTTATCAAGTGACGTCACTTTTATGACATCACTTTGCGATATAGTAAAA
>JAOTQE010055679.1:0-19901 GCA_025631205.1 Nesometra sesokonis
TGTTTCAAATTATCAGTAGTATTTCAATTTGCAATAATTAAGCTTCTGCCAAGTGCTTTCTTTTATATTGTACTTTTTAATTTTGTAAACCGTTTTAAGGGCCTTCCTAGACAAGCTTTGCTTCTTGGTAGGTCCTCATAAAATACCTTGTATTATCATTTTTGTATTTTATGAAATAAATGTTTCTGAAATGAAATGAAATGAATGAAAGTAATAAAGATGGCAGTAATATACAAAGAATTGAGGTTAATATTAATTTGCACGAATATCTGCGAGAGAAGGACATTGATTTTTAATTTGGAACGTACGCTGAGGCCTAAATGCCAATCTATACTATGACGATAACGGTCAAGGATAATGATAAAAAAGTTGTCCCTATAGAAAGTACAAGAAATTGGGGATATTTTTATACTTGAACTTTTCAATCACTATTAAAGTTTTACAAAATTTACTTAAACGACGTCATAATCAATAAAAAGCGTTTTACATCGTTTTTGTTGGTTATAACGTATTTCGGTTTGATTTTCAAAAATAATTTATCGTTTTACAAACCGAAGATCCGCCCTGACGGTCTAGGAAAAAACACTACTCAAATTTCTTAAAATTCTATAGATTGAAAAAACCTATTTTTATTCATTTTCGTTGATTGTTATCGTATCAAAGCATAAACGGGCCTTAAGCCCTGACAAATTTGAAACTTATAAGTAAACTGTTTGAATATCAAATGCCTATTTTTCCGATGATACAGAAAAATATTGTACCCTATATGGAAAAATATTTGGGGAAAGACATGGAAAAACCATCAAATTGTCGCAAAATTACAAAATGGAGCTAATATTAAACCCTATTCACCTATTTATCCATTTCCTTCTCTCGCAAAAAAAAAACATTAACAGCAACTATCGTAGGTTTCTTTATTAATTAGTGGTTTCTTCATAATCAACAACAGTCAATTGTGCGAACTGCTGAGATTTAACAACAGTGTTTTTTGTGCGTTCGCCACTTACTACAGTAAAAACAATTCTCTCGCTTGGAGAAGTGACGTCATCGGCTAATATTCCACTACGCACAGATGGATATTATATAATATTGAACCGATCAAAACGAATTGAATAAATAATATACAATCATGATTAGTAGTAACCTTTTGATTTGCGAGACGTAGGTACGTTGAAGCGAATACGAAATAAACGCGCTCAGGCATGATAGCCATCGTCTGCGTTCTACCAAGTTCTCCGTTCAATCGATTTTTATAGACCTTCCAATGACGCACACGTAGGTTGTGACAAACGCGTGAATTAACACACTAAGATTGCGTTTAAGAGCGTCCTACTCGTTTCACACTCGAGTATCAAACTCGAGTTTTTTCACACAAACGGCAAGAATAACAAATATAGTAAACATGGCTGGTCTCGACATATTCGGGCTAGTTATTATTTATGATTTTCGGAGATGATGATGATGATGACTTAATTTTGTTTAGGGACTATTTGTTCAATAAAACAACATACAATTCAGCGGGTAGATGGCACGCTCAGTCATGTTGTTTACATTTTTAACGCCCTAAACACTATCGTTGACTTTCAAAATTATTTAACGTCTCTTAGTGAATTCATTAATTAATAGATGCTTATTAAATTGCCTTTATTTGTTTATATATATTTTTTTTCATCTACGTACGTATTTTCCGTTTCTTTCTGGAAGTCGCCATTTTCGGAAATTTTCGAGTGTCGGAAATCAATGCCCAATAAAACGGGAAGTATACTCTCGACTCCTCGAGTAACTACTCGCGTCATACCCTTGTTTCCGCACTCAGGAGTATGCTCGTGTTAACGCGAGTAGGATGAACAAACGCAACCTTAAAACCTGCGTCAATAAAACATGACAAGTCTTCATAAAATCATAAAACCATCTGTTTGAGTTTTGTCTAATTAATTCGGGGGGGGGGGGGGGTGAATTAACAAATAAAAGGTCCACAATTTGTCTATACGCGCGCTTTTCTGTGCATAAAAGTTTCACTCTATCAGTTGTTTCGCTGAGAAAATAACTTTCCAATCTCTAAAAAGGTGCAAGACACTAAATCTTTACCGTGCTGTATTGCCCTGTCTAAACAATGTGCCAATATTACAACGCGTGATATGTCAAAAAACAAGACATTGCCAATGTATGCTAAATACAAATAACTAAAATTCAGCAGGTTTCGAGGATAATTTCCTGTCACCTGCTCATGTTAAATTCAATGTCAAAATTATAATTAAGTCTATAAATATTTTATTTTAAATTTGTTAGCTTGTATGCGTTTGGGGACGGAGCGACATGTCGCTGCGACGACAGCTGTCATATTCACACTTATAGCCACGCCTTGGCTCGTTAAACCATGTAGTTTTTGTATATGTTTATGTACGTGCGCCAGTTTAAATAAAATAAAGCTAAATTAAATATCTCAAACAGAGTAATATCGGGTCATCTAAAACATTTAATAACAAAGTTTTTGAACATATTAAAACATTGAAATCAATATTATAGTAATTGTTTTTTTTTTTCATTATATCTTAGGTAAAAGAAGATGCCCGGGAGAGCAATTAGCCAAGAAGGCTATGTTTCTATTTGTCACCGGTATATACCAACGTTACGGTTTTCAAGAGGTGCCTGGTGAACCACTTCCGGATGTCGATGATGGCGTGCTTTACGCCGGCCTACACAACCCACCTCCCTATAAACTTAAGACTATAGTACGCTAAGCTGTTGTGACTGAACAATGAACAAACCAATATTATTTATATAGTTATTTGTAATTAACTGATGATGTATCTTTTATTTCAACCGTTGCGGTCAATATTTAACTTATATTAACCATGTGGTTGAAAACCCATCATCAATGAATTAGAAATTAATATATCGTGTTCGTTCTTTAAACAATATTAATAAATATTACATTAATGAAGTCGGAAGACTCAACGCAGGTAATGTCTCCAATATTGCCGGCATCGTAAAATATAACTGCTAACTTTTTTACAGTAGAATCTTGTCTAGAGAAGTAAAATTCATTCCAACTATAGGGGGCAGTGTTATGTTTTTAACTATTGTCCCAGTGAACAAATCGAGTCAGCACTATGCATATAAATTAATGAATAACATTTATTTAGATGACATATTTATAATAGGTAAAACTGCCCTCTAAATCACTTAGGATCATTCTAATTATCAAACGTCGTTTTACATTCAGAACTGACCCTGTTACCCTTCCCCGTTTGGGCTTGCCATAGATGTATGCTGCCAACAACAGGATAATAGGCCTAGTCCTATTTGTTGGTTATTAAAGTGTTTCTGGAATTAAAAAAAAAATTCAGTCAATCAATCTTATACATAATGACAATTATGAAGCTTCGTTTTAAAGGCGAATTTCATTAACGGCTTGTATTTCACAGTACTTGCAACGCCAACGTTGGAACCGAGAGAGGCGGATTGTTTAAATTCATCATTCGATACATTATATCTGATGTGTATTTTAGTTATATAAGAAGTATACTTAACCTTGAATTCTTGATTTCGTCAATATTGTCGGCACGTTTTACCATATACAATATTTTAACATCTTCGGAGAGCCACCTTAATAAGAAAGTATAATGCATACTCCAAGCAATGAGATACACGCCATAAGGATTCAATATTTCGACATAAATATTGTCATCATCAAGAACGATTCCAAATTATGACATAATTTATGCCGAAATATTGAATCCTGTCACGATGGCGTGTATCTCATAGTATTCATTATACTTTCTTACTTGGAGTTAATTAGTGGACCACCTTAATACTTAGTAATAATAGCTGCACATGTCGTAGTCAACGGCGTTGTTTATGCCTATTTTTGTTAGGCTTGCTCTTTAACTTAACTGGGAGAATAAATAACAACATTCAAACCAACATAAACCTTTAAAATTGGATGCAAGTAAATGTTATTTCTGTGGCTGAAACAGAACTCCGAAGTTGGGAAAACCAGAAATCCAGGAGATTTTGTCAGAGGTTTTTGCTGTTTTGTGTACTATACGGAAAGTAAATACTGGGTTTACATTGAAATGTTGCTATATTAAAATTTTGTTGACCATCATCAAAATACCATTTAGTGACCAAGTAATGTAAAATGACTAGTAGTTCTTCTGTTTTACTAAAAATCCTGGAGATAATCATAAAAATTTCAAATTCCTGGAGAAAATTTGATATTTTTTGGAGACAAGGAGAATAAGCAAAATTCATGGAGAATCCATGCTACTCCTGGAGACTTGGGAGATCTGGTGAAAAGTTTTTTTTTTTAATAGGTGTTCGTAAAAGTCGAATGTAGAATTATAACGATGCTGTTGTCGAATGTAGGATAGTATTTCTGTACTCCTGTGACACGAGTTTGTAGTTGTTGATACAATTGAAAATCTACATAGTGCCACCACTGGTCGGCTTTCATACAAGTACACGTAAAGAAAAACTTGATCATGTTCCTAAATAAAAGTATGGCATAAATATGAGGTATGTGGTGCCAGGTTGCCTCAATGTTTTCTTTAGCCTAATACCACGTCGCCATTTAAAATCCATAATAATAATAATATATATATATGATGACATGTTCTATATTTTGTGTTGTTTAACTAGGCCTATTAGTCAAAATCTATATTTTATTAATGTATAGGCCTATAACTTTACACATATTTTCAATCTTACACCTATTTTATTATTAATTTATATTTATAATTAAGGCTTCTTTTAATACCTTAACGGTGACTTTTTTGTATAAACATACCTTTTTATAGTTTTCACGCCTTGTATTAGATTAAAATGACACTATACATCTATTGTATGCAGTATATATGTGTAGAATTTTCACAACATAATGTTTTTATAATATAGGCTATTTCTTGAAAAAAGCACGATTTAAATGTATCTTGTAATTGTTTTATCTAATATTTTATTGTAATTATAATGTGTATTATAAATAATCATTAATAAATATGAATTAAATTAAAATGAATGGATTTAATGAATTTGTGTCCACCTGGAGAAATAATTATCGCATAGGTACCGTAGTCTGGTAACTTTTTTGTATGTTTTAATCGTGGGGTTTAGTTTTTTGTTCACCTAAAGTTTCGCATGCACTGTGCGTACTGTCGAATTACAATCTATCCAGTACATGCGTCTTCGTTTACCTATCGACTTTAAAACATCTTTCGTGCCCAAGCCTGCTGAGCGACCCAAATTTTCTAAAATCGAGATCAGCAGCTATTTAATTTGTTTTTTGCCGATTCTGTGGGCAAATACATTATCCCCTTAAAATTGAAAGAAAAATATTATCACAAAATGAAAAAAATACTGAGTTATTCAAACTGTTGTGTGCAATAAAATGGTGGTCAAATTAATTTATTAAAACAATTAAATCAAGCGCCCTAAATTTCCAAAGAATGTGCAAGAAATATTGTTAGGCCTCATATTTCCACAGAAATCGCCGTGTTCTGGTTCTGGTTTTGACGGAGAATCGATTTTATTCTACCAATTACCACGTTGATCTATTTTTTAAATTTTCTATGTAATGAGTAGCGCTGGAACTACTTGTCCAGTTGCGGATCTAAAAATTGTAGGTTCGGAAACGTTGCGCCCGGGTGGGTGTGTCATCCGTTTTGAATTACAAGAAACAAAATAGGTCACCTCCACTAATTTGCCTATGTCTGTCAAGCAGAGTAATCTTCTTACAGTGTTCTTATTTTTAATTTAATTTTTTTTTAATTGGGTATGTGCGGGAAGGTGGTAGGGTCATGAACCCGACACATCCCCCACCCCCTAAATCTTACAATGCCGTCTGATTATGGTGTTGCATTTTGGTTAGCACGGGTGAGCGGAACATTCAAGATAGGGTCACGGACGAATGTTTAAACATTTTTTTTTTGTTTCGTGACTAGAGTCATGTACGGCAGATCATTTTGAGATATCCACAAAAATAAACTACAGTTAATCAATTTTACATTTTTGTACAACACTACTCATTTTGTGGTAACACCTCACATGTTTCCGTTATGCAGTGGCTTCATCTAAGCCTAGCCGTGACTGCAAACAAATACCACGCCTACACTACCCACCCCAGTTGAAGAATATACAGTACTGTTTTCCAAACGTAACTTTAATACCATATGCAAAAGGCGACGTATTATATTATGTTTGTATTGGAGTTAGCTTACCCCTAAAGGGGCGGACCCAGGATTTAGATGGGTGGGGAGGGACTTAAACTCCGATTTTGGTTTAGACCAAAAAAAAAAAAATAAAAAAAAAACGCTTGCAATAACAGGCACGGTTCTTCTTAGGAGTCTATATACAGCCGATGTACTATTCACCAATCTATTGTCATTAAGTTAATTTTTCGGGTCAATTTTAGGAGGGGGTAAGCCTGTTAAGCCCCCTTAAATCCGTCACTGACCTACGTGGACGCATGCAGAATCTTCCGTAAGCCAGGACCGTAGCCAGTGGTGGCGCCAGGAATTCCTCGACAACAGGGCAACTCCCCCGACGAGTTGGGAAAGGTTAATTTCGAGGTGGGCCTGTCCCCGGTTTTCAGTCTGACGAAAAAAAAAACGTTATTTGCCGTGTTTTTCACTGTTTTTTAGCCCGTTTTAGTGTTTGGGTTTTGTCTGTCCCTTGACATTACCCAACGAAACCTTAATTTTCTCCCCCCGGGGGAGGGGCTGTAGCCTTCCCCCTCTTAGCGCCGCCACTGACCGTAGCCAGCATGTGGCTGATGAGGCGTCGTCTGAAATTTACAGCCTTTCCCAATATTATTTTTTGACATACTTACAACATTTGCTTACTTTTTTTTTGCACTAGGCGTAGCCTAACATTCTGATGATGGTGTATAGGCCTACAAGGCCTACATGCAATCGGAGTACAAAAACAATTAAGGCAGACCAGATCCATTTTACACTTTTCTTTTGCATCATATTTATTCACGATTACATATTCAATTGACGTAAAAATTTACAATAATTTAAAACCATTATACTAATACAGACATGGATCTATGGTTCTGACTTAATTAATGCTAGTGTGTACATTAAAAGTGAAATATAGTGCCTAAGACCATGGCCAAGTATAAAGATAAAAAACAGGTCTACTTTAAGAATGGTAGGCCTAATTGAAACAATGTCAAAGCCCTAAAACTTCTAAAACCATTTAAAATTTAAAAAAAATGTCAACATAAACCTCAAGGTAATAAAACTCCAACAATAAAAAAATAACTAAATAACCCGAATTATATATACATTTTTAAATAAGGTAGCCTAAGATATTAAAAAGTAAAACAAATGATTAAGAAGTCGTAAGAAAACTCCACCAATAAAAAATACCAACAGAACCCGAATTATGTTTTAAATATAAGGTAACAGTTGGATGGGCCCAGAAAGATTGACTGCGCCAGGGGGTGGTCAGGGAGAGGATCCCACTTCCATAGAAAATTTATTTGAAAATAATAAATCCCTAGACCCTCATGCAGAGCATCGTGGAATATAGAGTCGTGGAAAATCCCGCTCAAAAATACGTAGGCCTACGTTTTTTTAGCCTACTCTTCGTTGACAAAAATTGTATACGGGCTTTTCGGGTGGCCGCTTAAGGTACAGTATAATATCAAGAAGAATCTAAATTGAATGGGTGTTCCGCATTTTTAATTTGAAAGGCATAAACAAATAATAAAATAAAAAGGTCAGGCCTATTTTCGCTGGTTACGTGCTATTGAGCATTATTTTGCTTTGGGGTAAATTATGGGAGCACATAGGCTATCACCGGTGCACTAGGCTAATATGATGAACGAAATTTTACATTTGCCGATATTGGCTGGGAGGCCGAACCTCCCCTTCGCACCCCCTAAATTATCCCTGAACCAAATTATGGACAGATATAATTGCATTACATTCTGTTGAATAATTTTGTGATGTCATCTATTACGTCACGGCTATTGAATGCCTTCCCGTGAAAAATTCGTAGAAACCCGGAAGTAACGTTTGACTTCCCATTGCACTGTGTGTACCCACTTAACCTGATCGCTATCCAGCCAATCAAATCGCACCGATCCAAAGTGTACCTCAGTCTCATAAATAATGATTATAGTCTATCATAATTCACAGTGAAACGAGAAGAAAGTACACCTACTGGAAAGTTGTATTATAAATAATGGCAGAAAATCAAAACGATGATGAGACGCCTAATATTCCCGGACCACGGCCGGGCCGTTTTGGTGGAAATCTATTACAGATTAAACCGAAAGCACACATTACGTGGACCGAGTGGTGTGCCGAGTACGGACCGATATGCAAGTTGAATCTAGGAAGCATGGGAGACGCTATCGTGCTGGGTAATGTTGATGTTCTCAGAAAGGCTTTCGTAGAACATGATGATGTATTTTCAGGACGCTTCATCTTACCCATCGTTGAAAAAGATGGGACTGTAGGTAAAGTATGTTTTTAATCTTCTTTTGGTGATGGAGAAGACAAATTGTTCATCATCATCATCATCATCATCATCATCACATCATCATCATCATCATCATCATCGTCATCGTCATCGTCATCGTCGTCGTCGTCATCGTCATCGTCATCGTCATCGTCATCATCATCATCATCATCGTCATTGTCATTATCATTATATCATCATCATCATCATCATCATCATCGTCATCATCCTAGGGCCATCGTTGTGTTTCCCAATTTCAACATAGCCCTACCCTGGAAAAATCCCGAAAATCAGCACTGGGTTTTTTTTTAATGTGATCTCGTTATATTTAAATACATTATCTCGAAAATTATAGCCTACAAAATATATAACGTTAACTTATAACGGACAATTTTAAGGTATACATAAAGTTATCCCAACAATAATAAATGTAATAAAGCCAAAATTAATAGCTTGATAGTCTCAAACAACTGAAACCACGCTTTTAAAATTCTGTGTTTCAGCAACATAGGTCTCATTGTATAAAAGAATATAATATGAGACGTTAATGTTAATGGCAATAGCCGCCATTGTATGGAATGTTCCCGCTCCATTCATGGAGTAAAAAAGGATTCGCATATCACCAGCATATGACTATTATTTACTCTTCTTGTCTAGCACGGTAACACAATACCGGATATAAAGTGTTCCGTTAGTTAAGCTCTTTGAACTTATTATCGGTGAAATAATTAAGCATAAAATGAAGTGAAGTAGCCTACCATCCGGGATAAATGGGTCAGAGTGTAGTAAGATACAATTTAATCGTCTAGAATACATAGGAGAATTGGGGGAGAATATTGCGCCCTCCCCTAAAGTTGTTCCCCACCTTTTTCTGTGCGCCCCTCCCCCTAGATGGAAGTATATAGAACTACATCCTTGCTTTTGTAGTGTTGTAACGATGGTATTATTTTCTATCAGTGCACAAAAATTGAACATGATTTAAAATTAAAAACATTAAAAGGCAACACAGGACTTTATAACAGAAAGAAAACCGTATTCCATATTTTGATAAGATTTCCAAGATGCTTAAAGCATAGAGGAAATTCTGAGATTGTTGGCGATCGTCTTTATTCGCATGTACCAAAATGAAATACTCATAACTAACGGACAAATATAAGTGGGAAGACGTGGAACATGCATCTTAAAGCCGGACACTCATTGCGTCGTGTGACGGTCGTACGACGGTCGCACGACTAAACCGTCGCTCTGTATGTGTGGTTTCTAGACGCGACGACAGTCTTCTACTTGTCGGCCGACGGGTTTTTTAGTGATTGAACAGGGAAATCACTAAAAATCGGCCCGACGAGTAGAAGACTGTCATCGTGTCTGGAAACCACACACACAGGGATAGCGACGGTTTAGTCGTGCGACCGTCGTACGACGCAGTGAGTAAGGCAAATAACTCTTGCTTGTCAGATTTGATTTGAGAATATGCTCAACTCGGTTTGAATAATGTAGGCCTACCCAACATAGGCCTAAAACCTGACCCCGCCTCCATTTAGAGTGAGATAACAACCGAGTCCCTTCAAGGAAAGCACGTAATAATATTATATTGAAGTCCTTTTATTACCCTATTATATGATTATATTAGGTGATCATAAATCAAAGTGTTATGAAATTGTAAGGTTATACCAGTACATGTATGTTGCTAACCATAATCATGGGCGTCGATTTGTGGGGGACACGTCCCCCCACTTTTCAATGTGGGGGGACATGATATCAATTGTCCCCCCCACTTTTTGGCAAATGTATACAAAAAATGAATGTAAAATTTGAAAACAGCGGTAACTCTTTGAAGTATCTTTCAATGAAAATATTATATAATTGTAGAAATTAGACACACAAATGGAGAAAAAACCTTTTTTTTTTCTTTTTTTTTTTTTTGCTTGTTGAAACCAAACCGGGAACCACGCCCACCCGGCGGACCCTCCAAGTTGGCGCCACCACTTCAATTTCTTCTTTTTGTACCCTCCACTTTTCAATTCAAATCTACGCTGTTGATTGGTCCATAATAGTGAGGTTTCGCAAAGTCACGAAATACGAAAACGAAAACGGATACGTCACACTTCCATTTTTTTAGTTTGCTAAATGTGTTCAAAATATATCATAATTTCTGCCTACAAATTGTTGATGATCGTCGTAAAATACTGACCAACTGTGACAAATACTCAAGGTTTTTAATTCAATTGTTACAAGAATTGATGACGTATCCGTTTTCGTTTTCGTATTTCGTGAAGTTGCGAAACCTCGCTAATAACTCAAACCAATGAGTGCGTATTCATTTTCCTATTTTACAGTAGCTGAGACTATGTCAGAAACAGTAGTCACTATCAAATCAAATTGCTAAGTCCTATTGTGTGATACAATCATAAATTCTTTTCTTTATCTAAATCGTCCTTTATTTCTGCACACTGGGTTTAAAATTGAAAGGATCAACAGCCACCAAGGTTAGGTGCACATATATTGTTTTGCTGATGGTTGAATAGGCCAAGTTGTTGACAATAATACTTTGCAGAGCCTTAATTGAAGAAAGCCACATGCGAAACTATTGTACAGTTATCCGAATCGCCGTGAGGGAAATTACAGAATGGCCCATTAAAAATTTAACTTGGATGCTACATTACAACTTTTCAATATGATCAAAAAATGTTCAAAAATGCAAATTAAAATGACCCTGCAATGTATATTGATAATAAATGTTCAAATGAAGTTTTCTCAAAACTTACATTTTGGATGTTTAAACTTTGATTGTTCACTTCGCAAGGAAACATCGTATGAAACTGATTCTTTTTGCATGTTAAAGATAATAATGCGCAGTTTCATAATCTAAAAATAACTCAATTTTCAATTTTTCGACTTATGCCCCATTTGGCTTGGCTCTGCTACATTTTTACTATAAATTACGTTGCGTGTTTAACTCATTAATAATTATATTTTACTTTGAATAAAGTGCCGACGTCTGGAAGACAGAATAGACCTACAGATTTTTTTCAAAAGGTGATGATGGTGATGAAACCTTGTCAGTATTTTAAATATGGTGGGACATGGGCCTACCTATTTCATAAATTTTGATTTCTTATTTTTTGTAAATGTTTTAATTGTTCTTGTTACTGTCGATACCATGCAATAGTTTTAATGAACATTGGCCTAGGTTTTGCATGTTCTCCTTTATACTATTTATTTGATTGAATACAGTGGTTTGAAATTAAGCATAATTATTTATTTCTTTTATGTAGGTACGATGACATGGGAAAATGGCGAAGTGTTTGACAAACGAAGAGAAATGTTAACGACTGTAATGAAAGAGGTAGACATCGAGAAATTGGCGCAAAATGAGGCAGTTGCATTTTGTGAAGTATTAGACAAAAATAAAGGCTCGACGTCTGAATTGGTTTACCGACTAATCGATCAAGCGAACCTTAACATGATCTCAACATTTTCTTTTCGACGAGAGCAAAGATGTCCGTACGATGATCGAAAATTTGGCCAGTTAAAGAAACTCATCAGTAACATGAACAAAAAGCTCCACAACCTCATGGCCGAACCTGCAAATCTTTTCCCGGCCTTGTGGAGTCTTTACTTTGGTTTTAGAAAGACACGAAGTAACCTGCGTGCGTTTGTTAATACAGAATTAGAAGCTCATAAAGAAACTGTTGATAGTTCAAATGTACGTGATCTTATGGATGGGTATTTGGCAAAAACAGGAGGAATCGAGTTCCCGGCAGACCAGAGTGTATCTCACATAATGAATCTTATGGGGTCTACGATCACCCTAAAAAACGCTCTTCAGTGGCTTTTGTTACTTATTACTAAACATCCTGAAGTTCAAACTAAGGTATGGAAACCTGAAACCAATGTCTTTATCAGTACAATTTTGTAAACAGGTGTTATACTGGACAGATGCAGATGTCATCCCAGTGAACAACCTGTAAAACCCTGAGCCTTGCATGAATGTCCCTAGCTCTATTAGCTCGGCGGCATTAAAGACCGAAACCATCAATACCGAAACAGTAGTTGTTTTCAAAATGTTTACATATTATTTTCTCTCCAACCGGTAACTGTTCGCATATCATACACTTCTTCCGATAACTTTTACAATAGGCCTATTCGGAAATGTATGTGTTTAGCCATTTTAGACCTATTCTATTATTCTTATTCTGTACAGAATTACTGTGAACTTCCTTTCATTAAAATGTATGACCTCTACCACCGAAACTTTTATTTGTGTTCTGTGACCAAGATATCATTGCTGTGACAACGTCCTTTCACTGTCTCCAACTTACCTCCACTAGTCACGTTTTTAGAAGCGGAAAGCGTCTCTATAAACAGTGGTCTGTCTGTCTGTCTGTCTGTCGGTCTTGTCACGCACGTTTGTGACTATTTCCGTTTTGTTCTTTCCATATATAATTTCTAATAACCAGCATTGTATTGATGTCACTTTAATTATCTACGATATGTGAAACAACTAATTAATTATCAACTGGCAATATATTAAAATTAAAATTTTAATAAAATGTCGTTATAAATAAACTTGTAAATGCTCACTGCGCTGTTAAAACTGTATACAAATATATTATATTTAATTGTATGATATGCAAATTGTGAATAACGCCTCAGGCTACTACGCTCGGCGACTTTCGCCTATCAGGCGTAGTCGCAGAACTGTGAAATTTGCATAGCAGGTGATGTTAACTCTACAAAAGTAAGCTCGACACAGAATTGCTTCATACGGTTGCTGATCTTGCTTGTATAGCTTCGTATCAGTAGCTGCACTTCAATCGCCTTGTACATACTAGGCATTTGGAGAATATGGCTAGTGGCCCGGGTTTGCTGACTAGTGCAAGAACAGTTGGTGAGTGACACTGCCGACTACCGTACTGCTGCTAGCTTAGGCTTAATGACTTTAAATGTAGTTGTATTTCACACTTCATATAATAATATTAGTCTAATGCTTGAACGCATGTACAATGATATTAACGATTAACTTTCTTATCTATACCGTGCGTAGCTTTCCGCATCTTATTGTCGGATCGACTTGTTTTTTTTTTAATTTTCAGTCAGTGATTTGTAGTTTTTTATGGTTTACATTGTCTCTGTTTTGCAGATTCAGAATGAAGTCACTGCTGTGTTTGGAGAAAAGGCGCCGACAGTTGAGGATTCCGCAAAATTACCCTATACCAATGCAACCATCAACGAAATGTTACGTTATGCATGCCCCGCCACGCAGGCTGTTCCGCACAATACTCAAAAAGACACCAAGTTCGAAGGCTACGACATCAAGAAAGATACTGTGGTGTTTGGGAATTTATGGGGACCGCACCATAGCGACGACTGGGATGAACCGCAGAAGTTTAATCCAGACAGGTTCTTAGACGAGGAAGGTCAGTTGGACCTCGACAAGAAATCTTACATACCATTTGGATTAGGTTTGTAGAAATAATATTTAAATGTTCGTAACTATAGTCATCAAGATCATCATCATCATCATCATCGTCGTCGTCGTCGTCGTCGTCGTAGTCGTCGTCGTCATCATCATCACCATCATCATCATCACCACCACCACCACCACCATCATCATCATCATCATCATCATCATCAATAACAACAACAACCTCATCATCAACATCATCATCATCATCATCACCATCATCATCACCACCACTACAACCACCACCACCACCACCATCACCATCACCATCACCATCATCATCACCATCACCATCACCATCACCATCATCATCATCATCATCATCAAGGTCCATTTAACACAAAGAATATACACACGAGTGGTATTGTACAATACAATTATCAAACTATCTTTTCGTCTAATTGTAGGTAGGAGGCGATGCCCGGGTGAAAGTTACGCTAAGAACGCAATGTTCCTCTTTCTTGCCAACATATATCAACACTATGGATTTGAAGCCGCTAACGGCGAGAGCCTTCCAGACGTCGATGATGGTATGATAGCGGTTGGACTCCACAATCCACCTCCCTACAAACTGAAAATAGTAGCACGATAAAATAAACTGAAAATAGTAGCACGATAAAATGTAAAGTGGCAATGAATTTTTGTAATTATTTACAATACAACAAAAAATGGCGTAGGGCATCAGTGTACTAGGAAGGTTTCGCAATTCTCGCAACGAAAACGGATACGTCATAAGTTAAACGTCCACTTTCGTTATCGTATTTTGTAAATTTCTCATTAATAATGGACCAAATGGACTAATTTGACATGTTTCATTTATTTGGAGTTAACAACGATTTACCTTGCTATGATGCTGAATAAACGTACCTTCCAGTATTATAAGAGAAGTTAGTAACGAAGCCGTTCAATTAATTAAACTGGTAGAGTTTGCCTTCAACTTCATTACGGCCGCTTCTGTGGTGGTACAGTATGTGTTAACAAATAATAGTGATGTATTCGAAATCATTAGTTCCGGCGCAGAGTGAGGGAGCGAACGAACGAAAAAAAACTATTACCTTGGCAATTTGAGGGTCATCTCCTACCACGACTGTCGTGACTGGATCCTAAAAGTATTTTCGTCAACAAGAAAACCTGTTCACAACATTTATCTTGTCTGTATGGCCTGTATGCAAAACTATTGGGAAACTGAAATTCGGACATTAACACCATTTTCTTGTCAATGTGTAACATGTTATTTTACACTATCATCAATGGTTTAATTCTAAAATTATCAATTTACAAGCGACAAAAAAGTTAACAACAAAAGATCCGTACAAAATGTAGAAAACCAGCCTGCTAGTGGCGATTATTCGCTGTTTGTTTGGATTGGAATAAATAAATAAATAAGTAAATAAATAAATAATAACAAAAAACATGCTCCGATATGCTTAAACGAAGCTGAGTTATAATTAGGACTTCGAGATTCGGAAATTTGACCCCAAAGATTGTAAAGGAGAAAGTATAGGCAGAAGGAACTAAGTTGGTGGGAGGGGGTGGTGGTGTTTGAGCAGTGATGGTAAGACACGGGTGGTATGTCCCCCGATGTAATTTTAACAAGCACAAACGGAATGTTATATAAACATGGCATGTTTGTGTCAGCTTAATTAGCGGCCTTATGTTGTGTTTAAAAATACGTTTTTTCATTCATAATTTCTTGGTGTAAATTGGGTGGGGTGGGTTACGCCTGTTATGCTAACTTCAAGTTCCCAATGACATAAACCACGGACTGAGAAGGTTTCATGACCAGTACATCTATGAACGCGTTCCGTTAAAACAATATTCCTGTGAACCGGAAAGATGCAGTCAAAATTGCGAATAATGTGTCTGTAGTATTAACAGTGGTCTCTTGGGTTCGAGTTTGTTTATTTAAACACACTGCGGATTTGCCTTATGCATCCGCTTTGGATTGCTGAATATAATGAGTAACGCTAATAAATTATGTTAAAATATATTGTATATGTTAAGAAATAATGCTTGTAAAAATAAACCTCAATGGCATTAAATTCAACTAGAGGGTTTTAAAATGAGCTGTCTGTCGGTCTTTATGCTTTTCTGCCTATTACAGGGGCGGATTCGGACGGAGGAGTTGGGGGTTATGTCGTAGTTGCAGTTGAACGAGTTGTGCCCCCACCTTATATTAGAGGCGCAGAGCCTAAAATGTACTTCAAACGTTACATAACACTGTACATTCGGGCCGGGGCAACAATAAAACCGGCAATAACCTTTTTATTTGCTTGGAAAAAATTAAATAAAAAAGGGGGAAAGGCAGAGGTCCCAAGTTTGAGAAGTGAAAAATCAGGAGATTTTATGTTGGCTGCTTTGTTGATAAAATTTGCGTAATTGCAAATGTGCGACGCGTCACAATAAACAACAAAACACAGAAAAAGTACATAACAATATGTAAAAATATCTATATTATTGTTTATAAATTGTATTTTACACTGAGCAGAGCTCGTTTTTTTAGATAAAAATGTATTTCTTCAGGGGGATGGGAGATGATTAAAAAAAATCAGGAGACTCCCGCCATGAGACTTGGGAGGTGGAAAGGGGAAACCCCTTGATCCCAGACTTGTCCCAGTATGAAAGTTTCTACAAAGTGTCATCCTTCATAACTGAAAATGTTCATCTGGTTTGAAGATACTGTAATGCTAAGTGTAACTTTGACAAACCATAATTTACTGACCTGACTGACAGTTAACAGACTAATGAAAATAGGGTGCACAGCGGCTTTATATAAAGGACTCCAAGAGGCAAAGTGTCCCGTTATTGCTTTATGTTATTTTTATTTTTTGTTTTGTTTTTGTTTGTTTGTTTGTTTGGTTTTTTTTTTTTTTTTGCTTGTCAAAACCAAAATCGGGACTCAAGCACCCACCCCTAAATCACAATCCTGGAACCTCCCCTGGAATTAAAGCAAGAAAACAGATTGTTGTCGGGGTATAACTCAAACTGACAGTTGTTCTAAAATCAGATAAATATACTAGGTTGTATCATAATCTGTGGATCTATCCGTAGCAAATCTGCTAGATATTTTGACTTGGACCTTGGGTCGAGGAAAGGTGTAAAGAAGATGTTCACGATAAACTACATTAGTATTTAGGCAGGTTTTGTAAATTAAAATTTTAACTTAGAAAATTATTTTTAAATTTTAAATTTAGTTTAACACGTGCGATGTTTACAAACTAAACGATTGTATTGTTTTAAAAAGATTAAAGAATAAAATTTTTGAAAAAAAAAGGAATTTACGACGATGAATTTGTTAAGCTTACTTTATCTCGGTCTAGGACACATTATATGGGTCAAGTAAGTGCACGATAGGCCTGTATACACCAACCAAACCGGGTGGATTCTCGGTTGTGTGTAGTGTGTGAGGGGGTTGGAGACTTAAGCATGGTTAGCCACTGCCCCCCTCCCCCCGGCCATCTGCGCTGCGGCGATTCCTTGGTAGGTCAACAAGTCCAACCGCCGGTTTCAAGTCAAATAATACTTAGTTCTCTATTCCACTAGTTCGAGTCTATCCAAGTAACAAGTCCGTAGTATATTTAACTAGCGTCCATCCAAGACCAAATCCGCCGGTAGGGGCAGATTTAAGGGATTGGGGAGACTTAACATGCTTTTAAGCCTCTTCGGCTCCACCTATGTAACAATGCTTGTTTCGTAGTTGCAATGACAATGAATTAGTAAATTAGGCCTAAATGCATTGTTGCTAAAAGTTACGCCTCAGCTGAGCAGGGCGCGTTAGTGCAAGATTAGGATCACCCCCACCACACCCCCTCACCACAACTAACAATCATGGTACCGCCCCTGCCCTGGTCCCAATCATCTGTCCAAATTCCGACAGTCCACCATTCCGCAGGACCAGTATGAAAGAAAATTATATTTATGGCACGGAAAGCTGAATGTTAGTTCATTGGAGGTATAGCTCCATGTTAGTTCGTACGGCACAGTCGTGTCGCATCCAATTGCGAGTTGTCGCGTCGACAGTAAGGCCTACATCATGCTTTCCAAACCAAGATTAAGATCACCCCCACTACCCCCCTCACCACAAATAGCAATCTTGGTTCCGCCCCTGCTCTGGTCCCAAACATCTGTCAAAAGTCTGACAGTCCAACATTCCGCAGGTCCAGGTCCACCCACCAGTCCTAAGTCCACTCCACTAGTCCCAAGTTCACAGGTCCTACCTTTACCGGTCCGTAGTCCAAATTTCGACAGTTACGATTTCAACAGTCCACATCTGTCCCGTCCGCAAATCCTAAATTCACCAGTACCAAGTCCGTCAACCCCAAGTTCACAAAACCACCGGTCCCAAGGCTGCCACTCCACCCTATGCACGTCCCAAGACCATCCACATCCCAAATCCATTCATGTTGCAAGTTTCCACTTCCCAAGTCCATCCATGTTTCAAGTTCATCAACGTCCAAGCCCATGCCCTAAGTCTATCAATGTTTTAAGTTCATCCAAGTCCCAAGTCTATATCCACATCCCAAGCCCGTTCATGTTCCAATTTCGGAGGGGGGGGGGGGCGTCAATTTTAAAGGTGTAAGTCCTCCTAAATCCGACCCTGATATGCAATGATTATCAATTTTTGGCGATGTCGAATTTACGGTCATTATACGGTAAATTTTCTATAAAACAATAAGTTTTAGCGCCTAATAACACCCATTAAGCACAAAATTCCAACAAATACATATTGAATTTTCAAGCCTAATTTTAAAGCGCTAGTCAAAATTTTCAGTTTGACGAAAAGTGAGAATTACTTTGATTCAATCGGCAGATTTAAGCTGCGTTGAGCATTGGCCAGGACATTATTTGAGAAACTGAAGTCGGGAACATGAATAAAAACGTCATAATTAATAGCGTGCTTAATTCACTGCAATTTAATTAGCCTACATTAGGAGAACTGGAGTGAACTGAAATAATTTGCAATCATTGTTACTTTCAACGGAAACTTATAAATACATCAAGTCGAATAGAGATTTTTATGTGCTCCGATCTTTAGTGTGTAAACAAAAATGTATGCACAGTTCAGACACGAACTTAAGGGAGGGGGGCGGCACAGGCGCGGATCCAGACCTTCTCACCGTTCGCCATTGCGAAGGTCAGACGACCTCAGACTTTGGTACCTCACCACAGGGGCCCTAAGCGACTCCCGGATCCCGAGCTTCTTCACATGGGTTTTGCGAAGGTCACAGTACATGTCTAGATCCGCCCCTGTGGCACCCTTTTCGGAATTATCAGTATTAACATTGTATATAAAACGAAACTATTCAGCAATCACAAGACAATATTTGACTACTCAACACGCCCTGAGACCATTTCCGGACATCTAAAGACCAAAATTTCCCGGAGTAGCATGTCATGGACCCTCTAAAACGTTGACTCTCTCTCCCCCTCTTTTCCAAAAATCTGCATCTGCTCCTGCAGTTAGCCTATGACTTACTTAACTTAATATCCATTGGTTATCCCGTGGGTGTCGATAGAGGCGTCCACAAATATGCTCCACCTGTCTCTGTCCATGACAATGGTCTTGGTTTGCCATACACTCTTCTGGCACCATTCTTTGATGTCATCAAGCCATTACCGTTTTGGTCTGCCACGATTGTTGTTGCCTTCAATGATGCAGTAGGCCTATTATAGGCCTACCTACAGTATTTCATCCTGTTTCTCATTGAACAGGGAGGTATAGACAACAGATACCTCATTATGGGCAGAGGCGAGGGGGATAAGGGTTCTACACCCCCGTCAGGTGTCCTTTAACTACCCGTCACCATCGGGGAGAAATTATAGTTTTCGTCGGGAGAGAACTTGCTTTGTAGGGTATTTTCAAGGCCCTAATATACTCATATCATCATAGGCATCCTTCAATCCCGAGGGATTATGGAGTTGTGCCCTAAATTTCTTGTTGGAAGCAGCGTCTGTTGTG
>JAOTQE010055690.1:0-19899 GCA_025631205.1 Nesometra sesokonis
AATTAAAGTGTTCTTTTGTTTTGTGTTTGTCCGAAAGTTTCTTGGCGTGGTCTCTTTGATACATTAATTGAATAATTTCCGGTTTTATCCAGGGCGATAATCTGTCTTTTACTCGCATTGATTTATAGGGAGCATGCTTATTACATACGTTTAGGAAAGAGTCTTTCCATTCAGTCCATACAGAGTTTATGTCGTCACCATCAGTAATATTTAGGTTATTAATATCTTTATTTATGCATTAATTAAGTATACACCAAATCCATTGCTGTTAAAAATTCAATACTTTATTTTTTTTACAGCATATATAAAACAACAGTCCCAGTTACAGCAGCTGGAAAGTAGAATCTCGAGTGAAATTTGAAAGCTAGATTAAGCATATAGGCCCAGGCATAGAGTAGGTGATTCACCAAAAAAATTATCTTTCTTAAATGATTTAGTTTATCATAAAAAGTATACTCAGTCCTGTTTCTGAATTTTTACGATTCATTTTACCTATCATAATTATTGGTGAAATAGACAAAAATTGCTAAATGGGGGATAGTTCAAATTACAAGATAGAATCCCTATTCTTTTACATACAAATTGTCTGAAAGAGGGGTATTTTAAATAAATTGTGAAAAATCAACGGTCATTCTAAAAATATATAGAAAAGTACTATTCTTGTGTGTTTTAACCAAAATTGTTCATTTCTGATGTTTTTTATATAGTGTAAAGTAGCCATTTTTATTTGATAAGAAAAAAAATACCCACTTTGCTATTTTGTATGTAAAAGAATAGGGATAAAATCTACCGTTTATTTTCATTATATTGTTAATACATGAGACTCAATGGCAATGGGAAAAAATAAAAATTTCTAAAAAGGGCTGAATATATTTTTTTTATGATTAACTAAAACATATAATAAAATAGTTATTTTTTTGGGTGAACCTGCCCTTTAAAAAAAAATAATCGATCTACCAACCCTCCAAATTTTGGAACCAAAATGGCAATATAACAATCATTTTGACCTAAAAATATCCTCACGCCTCTGTGTTTAGCTCAGACTATACGGAGCTCTAGAATCACTCGCCTGATTAAGTAATTCAGTGAGTAATGGATCCTTTTGATGGTCGGAAAAGTCAGAGGGCGCTTGATAGTTTTAAAACATTAGTTTTAGTATTCTTGAAGGGGAATTGAACACGCACTGGGATTTAAATACACTTACAAGCCAACCGTTTTACACACTCGGATGTCACTCGAAACAGAATTGAGTTTTAGAAGAATATAAAGTGTTGTCGAAAAAGTTATAGGCCATGCTTGAATTTTAATGTTACGGGAAAACGATAGCTTATCTTAGTGATTTTTTAAATAAAGAAATGTGTAATAAATTTGATTCTTCTCTTTTTATTTGATGTTTTTGCGTTTATTTTGAAAAAATACACAAATCAAATAAAAAGAGGAAAATTATTTTTTTAACGTTTCTAATATTCTTCCATTAAATATAAATTTTAAAAATTCTTTGATTTTCCAGCACAAGTGACTATAATCCTCTACTACCCAGGGTGCAGTGTTCAATCCATACGTATCATCGACTATGGCCAGTGGCATATATGTAAATTATTCCACAGTATATATAGGTGCATCAATAAAATTAAGTATAGCAGATACGTTATTTCTGCGTAATAGATCATACAATACAATGAAAATCATAAAGTAAAACAATATTTAATGTTTTTTCCGACCAAAGTTCAAATATTCTGAACTATCTTTCTTTATTGAACCTCATAACATTTCGTCTGAGCAACGTAATCCCATTTGATGTGAGTGAATTTCACCGCTGTCGAATTAAATAAAGAACAAAAAATAAAAGAAACGATATATGGAATATAGTATTACAACAATGCTGTAACTATATCCGAGTCGTGGACATCAAAGTGAACCAAATTTAAATGTTAATATCCGGCTAATCCTGCGTGGTTTGTATAATTTGATTTCATGAGTAGAAAACACTCAAATATTATGCCCGTAGAAGTTTGCAGTAACATGTGTTTATTCAAATCAAAATCTAACACTAATATACATCAGGATTTCAATGTTACCATAATGGTCTTATGTAAGCAGAGAAATATAGACTTCGATTGATTGAAAATTACAGAGGCGGCGGGAGCACATCGCCTGTGACAGCAAAAAGAGGAATAAATTGTTATGGGGGCGTATAAAAACGCGTTAAATGACGCGCAATACGCGCGTGCAGTGATTAACAAATGAGTGTCCAGAGTTTGGGTCTCGATGCGCGTCATTCTGTACGCGCGCATTACTGTTCCCGCCTCTTATTGGTTGCAATGACGACGTTAGGGTAGTAAAAATTGTTACCTCTATTTTGAATGTGTAGTCAACATTATTTAAGAAGCCCCTTCACACCACCCCCTCCCCAAATTAATTTCACATTAAATAATTAAAACACAAAATTAATACAGATCCTGATTATTGTTGACTCTTCTTGCAGAAAATGCTATGAAATAAATGTAAATAAGTGTCATTAAAAAAACATGGTAATTAAAATATTGGTGCGAAGGTCACCGTACCTGTTACTGGTTCCTCTGCCCCTGGTAACTGATACATTGAGGCATGGCTCCCAGGGCTTCAGTATTAGCATGGAGTCGCCAGGAATTTTTCTTCGTTTCCAGGGATCCATGAACTTACACTCAATTTTCTTCAGGAATAATGAATTTGTTATGATTGTCTCCCAATATTTCTAGTAAATTAGCAATATAAACGCAAAAAGTTGTTTTTTTTTATAATTTATTTTCACATCAAGTGGTATTTTTTAAAGTTCCTTTGCCAATTAGGATCTAGCAAATATAGTTACACTTGATAGTAAACATTTCATTTGGAACAATCAAAACAACATTGATGTTTATTTTGAGTTTTATGTGCCTAATTTATAACCAAACCAGTCAACATGTCCAGTAGCCTATTTCTGGTTTTGCAACTTGGAAGCCCTGTTGTTGCCTCTGATTAGGTGATCACGTAGGTTTCAAAGAATGTGGTTATACACATATTCAAACCTAACTATCAACTACATTAGCCTAACCAGGAATAATTGAATATTACCATAACTGTATTTAATGTATAATCTGATATTACGTCGAATGTTTGAAGGATAATTAGAATGGGATTTGAATTATTTCAGTAACCTTTGGTGCTTTTTGATCGGATTCACTGAAGTTGGCATTTTTTATACACATTACAAACCATTTCCAACAAACGTTCCTCGCCGTTTTTTAAGTTACAAACCAGGGTTTCCACTAGATCTACAAATCAAAAAGCACGTTTCACCGGGAACATTAGAAAATACACAGAAGACCAAAATAGAACTGGAGTTATCTCAGGGTTTAGTGGCGCGGCCGGTTAAGACATCCTTTAACACGGTCTAACAAGGCAAAGGTCGTGAGTTCGATTCCCGATATAATAATAGTCAATATTTTTGTCAGTCTTAAGATCTGTTCATTCCTTTCTAAGTTTTGAAGAATCTTAGTGTGTACGAATGGAAATTTTCAAAATTTTAAATCGTTTGGTCTAATTTTTTTCTTCTATTTTAAAATTTAGGCCAAAAACCATTTAAAATTTCCTTTTCAAACTACAAGAATATCTTAAAATGGGGGGAGGGGGCGTTGGCTGAGCCGGTTCGACCCCACTTTAAATCCGCCCCTGTAGGATCCCACTTTCTGTGGCCCTGCCCGCGCCTATTTTTAATGCATTTTGTGTCTCGTCGTGATGTATAAGTAGACAAACATATTAATTCTATTAACTGAAGATTATGATTATAAATTAAGATTTGAACCTTTGTTGCCTCTGCACCAATAAGGTGATGTTGTTCACTAAAGTTTCAAAGAATGTGATTATGCAAAAGACAATTACATTAGTTTAACTAGGATTTCTATGTTATCGTATTTTCTTGAGTATATAAGCCGACATATAAATGTTTCATGTGATTGAAGAAAATGATTAATTTTAACATAGCAACCTGCGTTACCTTCTATGTTACATCATTCGCTTTATCATTTTAGAAAACTCGCGAAGAATGTAATTACGCAAATCTAAACGTGGCTTCCACTCAAACTGGTATTTGAACTTTAACAAAATACTTACGGCATATTCATTGTCTGCGGACAGTACGCAGACTCCACACTGTTTGAAGGTTTATATAGTCAAATATCATTGAATCTACAGTTTTTTTTTGGTGCATCACATGTGTAGTTTGCAAAGAACTGTTAAACTTCTCAACTTCTCGATATACTGTGATTGTCATCAGGAGTATGAGATTTACTGTCACACCTGAGGACGATTGTAGCATTTTGATCGAAACGTCGAGGAGTTTAAGCATTATATTTACAGAACTCACATATTGTACCTCAAACTTTACTATACTAATAGGAAGAATTCGAAGAGAGGGCAGAGTTTTTAAGATAACGTTAGACGTCACGTATCTCCGTCTTTTCTACTGTAAGTTCGCATGCGCAATAATCTTCAAAACTTTTGTAAGTTGACAACGTTATTCGCCATAAAGATACGTTGTATTTTACTGTAACTATTTTGGACAAATAAGTATTTTTGTTACAGATTCTGGAAAGAAATATTTTTTTAATCAATAGAAGATTTGACCATTTTAAAGGTAGTTTTCACTTCAGAATGTGGTGGTTTCTGGACCTAGTGCTGCTCGCGTGAGCAACCGCTACCACACTGCGTGATGGCGTAGCTAGACTCCCGGTATGTAGGATATGCTAACACAACTTTAAGGCTTCAGACGGATATGCTTTATATCCTTGATGGTTTGCTTTGATTGTTTCTAGAACGATGGATTTTCAACAGTATAATGCAATATAATACAATATAATACAATTAAGATTGTTTTCACATTTTAATTATTTTTGCTATGTTTGTGTTTAGTTTGATCAAGATGATCCGACAGAATCCACATCTCTCCCCTAGATGATAATTTATCATCACTTCAATACAGGTGTAACTCCCAGTATAAATCGTCGTCTCCCTGAGTGACGCTCATCACAGGGTTATCCCTTCAAGAAAGGCCTTAAATCTCATTGCAATTATCGTCTGCAGTTGCTCTGTCTTCCCTATTAGCATACAATATGTTACTAGTCGGCATGTAATTCTTACTAATGCCATTATTATTTTGTTAAGGCATAAGAATGTTTTTGTAAGTCCTACATATTTTAGCCAGATCTGATAAATCTTCTGGATTTAAAAATAATTAGTTGCGTTATGTTATTAGTGAAACGCGCGATTATACTGTAAACAGAAAATAGTATTGCAATAATTACCTAAGAATCAATAATTAACCTTATCTAAGAAACAAGTTAATCTGTTTCAAATCTTAGTTGGATTATTGATTCTCACATGTAAGCCTTGAGTGACCTTCACTTACATTCTCTTTCTTGTAACGGTGCCATAACAGCATCAACATCATGGATATGGTGCGGCATACACTTATTTTCACTAATTTTAAATGCTTCCATGGAATCTCTTCGTTTTTTCGGTCGATTGATCGGTTCACGATCGGTCAGTCGGTCCCCATCACGTTTAACATACCATATTGTTGTCAATATATTTTCAGTGACACCACAAATTAGATACACAAACAATTACGCGCGCGTTCAAAAAGGCGCGTGTAGAGCAAAAAAAAAAACGTGGACGTTCCTATTGGATATTCACTACACGGGTGCGTATTGCGTCTCTTTACGCGCACTTGTGTACGAGCGCATAACAGGTTGTGTCTCTACGCGGCGTCACCGACGGTATGACAATCTTGACGATTTCAAATTTAGGAAGCAGTTTTTCGGTAATGTCTCCTGTTTTTCTTAAGTTGGTCGATCTCTCTGGTAGTCAGTTAGTTGGGTAAAATCTTTTAGAATTAGAATTTCGGTAAAATTTATTTTTAGGATTTTACTAAACATCACTTTATGCAATACAGCGGCTTTGGGGAAGTTGGATTTGCTCTATTTTTCCCTTTGTAATTCACGAAAATGTTCCTCAATGAAGTTATCCCCAGTTGGGACGAAAAGAAAGATTATGAATCTTTCAACAAGCATGTTCATAGTGCAAGAGAACTTGTGCCGATACAATAATGTCCCAGGGATTCAGAACGGGCAATAGTGGCTCCAAGCATCCGATTCTCGTGGTGTAGCATATCGGTACTGTATCAATACACGGTGGTAGCATCATCGGCAGCCTGCTGATACAATTCGTCATATGTCACACATAGGCATAATAGACAATTGTATCAGTAGTAACATGCATACTGCTTTAAAGTAGAAAAAAATATCAAGCGTGACATGCGTGGATAGTACTTCATGCAATGAGATACATACCATCGTGACAGGATTCAATATTTTGACATATTATGTTGTCATCAGGAATGAAAATTTGTCCATAAAATTGTATGGACAAACTTTCATTCCCGATGATGACATAAATAATATCGAAACATTAAATCCTGTCACGATGGCGTGTATATCATTTGTTAGCGGAGCCTATGCATTATACTTTCTTACTCGTAGTTGACCTTTAAAATGCGTAGACAAGTTAGGAAGACTATATCTACGACTTGGAAAGGTCAATATCATGCTATTAGTTGTCCATATACAACTTCAACTTCGAAAACATAAAATTTTATAATTCGTCGCGTCTTAGCTTTGATTTTCTCGTTCTCTCCATTTGTTTCAAATTGCAATTCTTATTCGATATAATTTCGGAGCTTTTTAAGAGATTGTAAAGTCAATTGGAGTCACATTTATTGGCGATCTAACCCCAAGACCCAAACAGTATCATTACCTTAAAGTTACCTTTTATCAGTCGATCGAGGATTCACCTTTACGATGATCAATAATTATTGATTTAATTTCGTAGATAAGGTCAAATTTCAGAATAAGTTAATGACAGGACAACATAATATTCTTGTCATCATCGGTATCGGGACTGAAGGAACTGAGCTAAAAAAATTATATTCATTCATATATCGTAAATAGATATATACAAGTAAATCGACTAGTCATCCGACGTCAAAATGTCCACAGTTGTTTGTCCGTGTGAGCGCCTTCTATACGCGCGCGTAACAGTTTGTGTCTCTTTGTGTTGTCATTGACGAAATAATAGTGAGGTTTTGCTACTTCACAAAATACAAAAACGTAAACGGATACGTCATATATTCTTGTAACGTTTGAATTGAATACCTTGAATATCTGTTACAGTTGGTCAGTATTTTACGACGATAAATCAACAATTTGTAGTTAGAAATTTTGATGTAATTTTTAAACACTTTTGACAAATTTCAAAAATGGAGGCGTGACGTATGTGCTTTCGTTATCGTATTTCGTAAATTTGCGAAACCTCACTAATATAGCGAGCTTTCGATTTGCGACAACGTAAAACGTGAAACGGGCGTAGAAAATTAACGCTCTCAACCGTGACGGTCGTCGCGTGCGTTCTACGTTATATGTTCGATTTTGATATCGACGATGTGAACGTCGGACGTGACAAACGCGCGAATCAACAAAATTTTGAACTTTTTGACGATCAAAAAAAAGCGAAATCTTCATAAATTCATATCAGAGAAACTGTCTTTATTTTCTAAAATGAATGCAGAGAGTTTATGATGGTAGATTGTATTAAACTTCACTTCCAATCATTGTTGGTCCTGCGTTCTGTCCTGGACGCACAATCACTCAACGACTGTCCCAGGTCCAAAGCGACAACTTAACACACATAGTTCTGCCATACGCAGGGGTGTTAGCATGACGTCAGCACGTTCCTCGTTCTTTGTCGTCACAAATCGAAAGCTCACTACTACTCTCCCTACATTATAATTCGTAGAAGTGATAGTTGGATTGGGTTAATTTCTACTGTTAAATATTAAAAAGGGAGCTCAGGGGTTAAAATTAGTTGTGTAACCTAACTGATAAAATTTACATTTCAGTAGTGAGCCAATAACAACAAGTACTCATCTCGAAGAGCTCCGTTCTTTGTGCCAGCCTCTTAATGACCCCTTGTGTTAATCGGTTTATTTTCTCTGAGTTTAAAAAGTGTTAAAATAAATGGTCGACGTCGTTGCTGCCAACGTATTTAGTATTTTATCGTTTACTTGATCGGCTGATTACAGTACTGTGCAAGTGACCTATAAGTCTACAGAATCAAAATAAAACAAAACACATAGACTTTATGGCAATTGGCATTTTCAATGTAACCTTGTTTAGTTCAGCTGGTAGTGCATCAAACCGTTGTTTTCTAACTGAAAGTGAAATATGTTTGTGGGTTCGAATCACTCTGTGCAAAGGCTATCAAGAAAAACTTTAAAATACTGTAGCCACCCTCACTACTTTTTCAAGCAAGACCACGAGTAGTAGTGGTATCGATGTAGATTGCTTTTTTTTTGACAGTCCATTATATCCTTTAGAAACACCACTCCTACATAAGCGTGTACATGGACGAGTCAGCAGCACCGTTGTTTCGTAACTAAAAGTGAAATTTGTTTGTGGGTTCGAATGCCACTCTGTGGCTATGAAGAAAATATTTAAAATACTGTAATCAGCTCGCCGCTTTTCCAACCATCAGGACCAAAAAAAATCCATTAATTAATCACAGGAGTAAGCCTTGAGCTCCGTCTGACAGTCCATTATATCCTTTAGAAACACCACTCCTACGTAAGCGTGTACATGGACGAGTCAGCAGCACCGTTATTTCGTAACTAAAAGTGAAAAATGTTTGTAGGTTCGAATGCCACTCTGTGGCTATGAAGAAAATATTTAAAATACTGTAATCAGCTCGCCGCTTTTCCAATCATCAGGACCAAAAAAATTCATTAATTGATCACAGGAGTAAGCCTTGAGCTCCGTCTAGCCGGAGCTAAAAACATGTGTCTGATATTCATATTAGACCTACACAAGAATAAGAAAATTACTGATTTCCATTTTTTTTAATCGTTCCAGAAATGGCATTACACACGTTTTCTTATGTGAATGAATTATATTTTTCCCAACACTTTCAAATTGTTTTAAAACATTGTTTTAATATATAAACTGCCCCACTTTTGATTTGAGACACTGCTCACAAAGAGCAATGTAATTTCTAATTTCCGACAATTAAAAAAAAAATTGTATCTGTATCTGTCGAAAGTGATTTTTTTATCAGTGTGGTCTCAACTAGTTTTTCTATAGATTCTTCTTTAAAAGTACGATCACATGCCTGGCCACACCAAGAAAGCCTCAAATTAAAATGCATACATTGCATACATTGTGCAATTATTTAAATTTTTGAAATTATACAAGATGCAGAAACTATCAATACCTTAAAATCAATCCGTTGACATTAATGCATGAATTTTATATCTTTTGAAAGTGTGATATTATTATGAATCGTTTACATTTATGGCTTTACGTGTTCTATTCCTCTCCGAGTCTTTCCCCGAGGCACACTAAATTAAAGTCTTGAAAAATAAGCATAATATGTTATTAGCAAGCTGTCCCCTACAGTCAACAACTTTGAGATTATTTCCGGAGAATAGGAAAATTCTCTGAAACTTAGTAAATTATAGTAGTGTAATTTTCTATTATCAAAAACACATGACGCAATTTGAGTAAAATTACTAAGGATATTATTATTCTTCATTATTTATATCTTTATAATGTGAAAGATGTATCGTTAACATATGTTTATAATATAGAGGAGCTAGAATGATATTTTCATATTCTGCCAACGTATTACTTCTGTGCCGATATGGAGGCTCTTGAAGAGGGAAACAATATGGCGTCGTGCACAACGCGATGAAAAAACAACTAAAAGCATGAACTCAGGGGCGGTGGAACCGGTACGTCAGGTGCAATACGACTACAGCCAAACCAATATTTTATAGTGATTGTAGTTTCAATTTCGATAAGTGGGAAAAAACTTTTAAAAAAAATTTATGTGAGAGTGCAATTTTCGAGCATCTAGAAGTACCAAATCAAATCATTTTCTCACCTCAGTCCCAACCATGGTAGGACTAAGGTGGGTAGACCATAACCCTATTATGTACGCCACCCTTGCACTTTTCCAAATGCATGGATCAGTTGCTAAAGGAAGGTACAAAATGAATCAATACAATTTCCGAGCATCTAGAAGTGTAAATTTTACAAATTGCAAAAAACTTCATCACAATCAAGGTAGCCCTGATGTTAGAGCAACTGCCCGCCGTGTCAATCAGTACAGTCCTACGGTCGATCTTGAGAAATTGCACACATTACCACAGTTTTATGTGTGTCTGTGGTGACTAAAACAAACAGCAGATTGATTATAACAGTAATTATAATCATAATCATAATCATAAACTGTATTCATGCTCATGATGACAAAATTACATTAATTGATCATCTTAATACTCATACTAAAGCAGTAAAATGTTAAAAAGACCCATTAAAAGTGAATAAAAGTTCAATGACCGAGAATCAGTCGTTGATATTCCCGGACACTTGGTATAAAGGAGTAAAGATAGCGGTTTGTTCCAGCAGCCACAGACCTCAACCGTCCACTTCAAGCACTTCTGAGATTAACTATTTCAGCATGTAATTGATAGTTTTCGTCATCAATCAAAACCCCGGTTCAGGTACTCATTACAAGGAATCGACTAACTGCTGCTCCAAACACACCAGAGCTCCCAATTTGGAAACTCAGAAATTCTGGAAAACTTTGTCGGCAAAAAATCATAATTGTTTTGGGGTACTTATGGGCATCTAAAAGTGAAATTATATGAACACAAAAAAGGTTTGATTATTGCAAATATGAAGGTGTTTACTATTAGATTTGGTACAATTATTGACAAACGACCTCTAAAATACCATTTGGTGTCCAAATAAATGAAAAATACTACATATCTTTGTTTATATTGCTAATTTATCAAAATTCCGGAAGATAATCATAACAAATTCAAATTCCTGGAGAAAATTGGGTATTTCCTGGAGCCCGGAAGATGATGCAAATTCCTGAAGAATCCAGGATAATCCTGGAGACTTGGGAGCCCTAAACACACTATCCCCTCAACCCTTCTAACCACCCGATTTATACGTTCCTTACTCTCTCTCTGTAACACCTCTCTACCCTATAATACAATATTTCCAATTTACAAATTGTTAGAAAAACTTTAATTTTTTTCAATTTTATAAGACAATACATTCGTGAATTCGATTTTTTCATCAGCACCAAACCTATGTGGTCCTTCAATGTTAACTTGCTATTGAAGACGACCCCTAGATATTTACTTCGACTCTCTTCGATTATGTTACCCATAATTTCTATACATTGATATTCATTGTGTCTTCTTTCTAAAATCGATAACCATTAAATAAAGAACCATTAAAGAATGGTTTTTTGTTTTTTTTTAACATCCATTAAAAAAAAGTTAACATTACTATTGAACAAAGTATCTATCAGTAATAGAAATCACAGTAATAAACAATTAAAATCAAGGTAAGACCAAATTAAGCTAAGCTGGGTTGATTGAATTATAAATGGTGCCAAGAATGAATCTTGCCGGGTACACAGACATTTTCCAAGTTACCTGAAAAATTACCTCAAAGTGATTCTGAATATTTAAATGTTTTGTAGAAAACATGTTATGTCTATGAAACTATAAATTGGTTTTTAGTACCCTTTATTTTAAAAATTAGTAAACGTTTTGCAGAGGTCCCAAGTTTGAGAAGTGAAAAATCAGGAGATTTTATGTCGGCTGCTTTGTCGATCAAATTTGCCTAAATGCAAACGTCCGATGCGTCACAATAAAAAAAACAGAACACAGAAAAAGTACATAACAATATGTAAAAATATCTGTATTATTGTATATATATTGTATTTAACACTGAGCAGAGCTGGTATTTTTTGAAGGAACAATCGATTTTGCTCCTAGACTAGGCCAAAACCCACTATGAATATTTTTGGGAGACACTTAAAATTTTCAGGAGAAAAGTTTATTTTTTCAGGGGGCGGGAGATGACTCAAAAAATCAGGAGACTCCCGCCATTTTCAGGAGACTTGGGCCTCTGGTTTTGTTTATGTTAAGTATAAAGTACTTAAACAATTGTTAAATACTGTACACCCCTTTCTTATCTAATGAGCTAATTGGTTTATTTAGTTGAGTGGTTTCGTCATGAAATGACAGAACAATTGTCACCTCTCCTATCGAGATTAGCATCAATAATTTACCCAATCATGATATATAACAAGCAATTATGGCATGATCTAAAAACGAATGAATTATGTAATACTGTACAAAGAAAAAAAAACATATGTAAACGGAACTCATTTTCAATGACCTAGATTTGCGCCAATAAATTCGATAAAAAACAGTCTACGAAGATAAACCTGTATACATCAGTATTTTTTATAAGCACACTCTTTGTTAACTATGAAAACATTTTGCATGCTTTTGTTACTTTTGCACGATATCTATTGGTCACAATGAATATTTGATCATCTTCTTCTGTGCTCAATTAAACATGTCAATTGAAATTAGCAATTGTATTGTTTAATAATTGAACTATTTGGTGGTTTTGAACGTTCAAACCGAACAGATAACACCTCTCCGAAAGAGGATTCGTATTAATAAGCTTTTAAAGTGTCACAATTTACCATAATTTAATCATTTTGAACAGAGATGCGGCAGTTTTTGAATATGGAACTTATGTTCGGAAATTACACACTATAAAATGTAATAAAAACTGAATTACAAGCAAAATACTAATTTATGTATAGGACTAAATAATGTACAGTTTTTCCCTTTTTTTTTCTATACACAGCAGAGGGGTAGTAATGTTTACTGGCAAATAATGGAAGTACAACTTTTAATTTCTAATATGGGTTTAGTAAGCATGTTCGTCGTAAAGGTCATTGCTAGGTCATCAAAATCCAGAAATTAAGTAGCTCAACTTTTTCCAAACCAAATAGAGTAGAGCAGCCCCTCAATGAGAGTGGAGCATACCCTCAAGAGGATTGAGCATACCTTCAAAGAGTGTTGAGCTGTAATCTGAATAGTGATGACAAATTGACCGATTCAACAAAATGTTATTATTTATTATTGTCTCACATAAAAAGTAAACGGTACCAAACGTGTAAACAAACAAATAATTTAGCACATGATGTGTATAGGCCTAACACAATCAAAGTAACAGTTGCAAATTTGTACAACGGGTATCGAAGCTCAATCAAGAATATTTCTACTAAAAAGTTCATTACCACTCTACTGTAATGGACATCTCTCTCAGTTGCGACATATCACTGTGGTTATGAATGGTATGTCTCAACTCTCCTCATAGGCAGTGGTTCAACTCTCATTAGTTCGACCATTATTGATTAGCAGTTAATCTCCACTGAATCATTGGCAATAAAGTTTAATGAAACTTCACATTTATTTTCTTTTTCGGGGGGTGGGGGGGGCGGGGTGGCTGAACCCGGTGACTGAACTCTCCTGGGTCTCTCCTACAGTGATAATCAAAGAAAAATAAACAAAATATTGTACAGCCAATTTAAAAGTTTCTTATTGAGAAATTATTAAGGCATTTAAGGCATATTGACAATCACAGAATGATTGCATTGAAAATTGAATGCATTAATACTCATACAGTCAAATTAGTTCATAAAATGGATGTGTTTTATTGAGGTTAATGTTTTTGTAAATTATTATGAGACCATCTTTAATTGCAATATGGCCGTCACTGTATCTTTTCAGTATGTTTAGTAAATTCAGAAACCACAGCAACCTATAATTAGACGCTACATTTCCTAATTTCCAATGAGTAAATTATAGAAAAGTAAAGGAATTGTCAAAATATCGATTTCCTTTCTTGTGGAATTCCCATGTATAGTCTAGCAATACTAACATAACAGATTACCTCATTCCTTCGCATAATGTTGTTGGAGATTAAAGTTATATCTATAAGGGCATTCAACAATTACATTACGCACAGAGGGGTGGTGTGATGCATCAGGAAGGGTCTCATGTATGCATATAGTACGCAGGTTCTAAAGAAATTGTTCAACTGATTGAGAAAGACAATAAAATTGAGTGTGTAGAGGTGTAGGAGCTGGTTTTCAAGCTTGAAGTACACATAGCAACTAGGGCGGAGAATGATCAATTTGAGTAAAAAAATGCATGTGACTTTTGAATGCCTCTATGTAAATAAGGTGTGGGTTTCCAGGGAAGCACGTGAAACCAACCTTGATTTGTGACTGTAGCAGGAGACATGATTTTGATGATACGTAATGCACAGCTGCTCACTTTTCGATGCACCTTTAACTGCTCTTTGCTCTTAATTAGCCTACATCTTTACATCTCAGACCGTGTGCTTCCATTTCTTATCAAAGGTTTTTCATCAGTGGTAAGAAAAGTTAATTAAATATGAGAAAGCATGGGTATACGCTAATATTGTAGGCTTAATATACATACAATTTAAACCTTATTGAACCTGGGAAGCGTCTCCAAAATGCGTCGTTCATAATAATTATCAAAATTTTCATAAGTGTATAAAGAGTACTTGTTTATACTATACATCCTTCCTCCCTTCTGAAAGCGTACATAAAACGGTTTTAGAAGGGAAGAAGGAGGTGGTGGAAGAGAAGAAGAAGGTTGGTTTCAAATTTTATTTTCGTGTTAGTAAAGTAAAACACTATCGTTACATCAAAAGTTATTTTAATCATTTGTAAAGTCAAATAAAAATTACGATTTTTAAGCGTGAAACCATAAATACATTTCAGAAGCCTTAGGGAAGGATTTTGTTTCTCTTAAATCTTGATTATTGGAATATATCATTGGAATTTTGAAAATAAAAACTTTTTAACTCCTCCACCTAGTGTACGCTTCTAAAAATGTTGATCCTTTTGAAATACACCTAATTAATTTTTCATCGTCTTAGTTGTCCTTATGTCGTTCTATCTGTCTGTCTTTCACTAAAGTATTTCGACTTTATTATTCCCACATTATGCCTGGTCCTACACATTAATAAATAACCACTGCGTTTGATCCAGATGAAGAATTTATTTTGGAATTTGCAACGTTATATGCTAAACAATTTCCAAAAAGTCTTAATGTCGTCTAGTTTCACATATTAGTTTCGATTTAACAAGTTTGTCATGACGTGTATTTTGCAGACTTGTCAAATATCAAAGAAACCGAAGATCCCTAGCTTAAGTACAAGTACCGAGTCAGAATAAAAAACAGTAAATAGTTATATTATTTGATACGTAGGTAACTGTAGCCTGGCTTTAGTTTTGTTTACAATGAAAAACAATATTAGAGTATCGCACTCATTCTCTGGCGCGCCGAATTGACATTTGATCGAAAATTTAGATAATGTCAAAAATATCTATATTGACAATAGAGATATCTTTGTTAATCTTTAAAAATTAAAATCTTTATTAAAAATAGAAATATCTTCATTAACACTAAAAATATGACTATTAAAATAGGGAAATCGTTTAGAATCGTGATATATTTATTAACAATAGTTGCATCATCTATTTCTTAATTGTTAATTCACCACGCCATACTATTTAATTATAAGTTATTCAATACTCAATTTTAAATTCACTACCACAACACAATAGAAACATCAATAATTTTAACAATATCAGTTCACTCAATGTCAAGTTCACAAAAATACATAAAGTAATGAGCTGTGACTATGAATTTCAAGTATATATTTTTGTCAGTAAAAAACAGTAATAACAATGATGATAATTTACATATTCACACATACAGTACGTCGTTGTTTTAAAAGAGAATAATACAAAACACGCCTGAGCCTGACTTGTCGTGACACCAGGAAGTGGCACAAACTGTTACGCGCGTGTAAAAAATGCGCGCGTAGATACACAAAGCATGCTTTGTTAATTACTGTACGTGCGAATTTTGAGTCTTTCTATGCGCATCTTTCTGTACGCGCGCAAAACGATTTATTTATTTTGGTGGTGTCACTGAGGACCATGTTACGATACTGTCAGTATTGTAAGAACTCTGTAGTTTTTATCACAAAATAGATGCATAATAATTATCGTAGAAATTACGATACAAATGCTAATTTAATAGCCATTTAACTCGCAGAATTTTTCATACCAAACTGTCACATGAAAGCTAATAAAGACAGGTTATATTTTGTACTGGAAGCGGTTGATGAGTGGTACCGTAAAATGATATTCTATAATAAGGCCTAAAATGTTTGTTGCCTAAGCCCAAAAACCAGGGTCGATCTTTGTTTTTTTTGCGCGGGGGAGGGGAGGGGGGGCGGTGGTATTCATGCTGTGGATTTATTGCGATATTAAAACATTTCAAGAAATGCATGAAGTTATATCTAGCCTATAGATGTTTAAAAGTAAAATTACAGAACGGTACTAGAAAATCCGGAACGGACCAAATTTCCAAAATTTTTCTTAACCATAGGCTATTTAGTTTAGGCCAAATTTATTCAAATACCAAAAGTATGCTCCTTGTGCGAACCTAACCACCGGTTCAGTGCAAATCCATAGCAGCCATCACTTATCTGCTGAGTGTTGATATTAAGTTAAGTTAATGCAAATTACTGTACATTAGGAAGTACGAGAAGTGTTCAAATTAAGTGAGAATCTTAAGTCTAACTTAAGTTTGTGATCGGTCAAAACGTCTTCTTAGTGCTATGACAGATTTGGAAATAAAGATAAAATAATATAATAATTGAATCAAATCTATCCTAGTTTTGGCTCCATGACAAGAAATTTATTCTTAAAAGTACTGATGAAGATATACTGTATTTAAAGAGGTATTGTCACTTGAAAATGACCAAAAAATCATCGTGCATTAATTTTCAAACTAACTTGCTTATATTAAAGTAACATCAAATTTAGGAACTTGAGAATAGAAATTAGTGTGCTTAAAATTTGTTTTATAAGCTTTTTACACAGAAATATCACCGAGATTACAAAGGCTGTCAGCCTTTTGGTCAGTTTTATGCTCATTTTTAACATATAACGTTGCAATATTAGGGGAAAATATTTTTAAAACGTTTTAATTTAGTTTAGTGTCACAGTGATAATTTATATATTTCTGTAAAATAAGCAAGTTATTTTCAAAATAATTTATTTTTGTCATTTTTCAGGTGACAATACATCTTTAATAGTGGCAATAGAGTGGCCAGATTCCAAGACAGGATTAAACTTCGCTTTCAATTACATGGTTGAAATAACATAATACATTATAGATAGAAGAAAAGAAATTTTATTTATGGGATAGCAATCCACACTCTGATTAGAATTATTGTACGATAATGAAAATTGTTGAGTTTATCGTCAAAAGCTCATAACGTCTTCCGTTAGGTTTCAAATTGAGAACTATACTTGAATTGTTTGTAGGTTCTGGTTCTTTAGTCATCAACTACTCAAAAGAAGCAAATCGAAAAGGACGAGGTGGATATTTTCTTGGTGTTTTATTGGATTCTAAGGTAGATTGTGGTTTTGTGCTTGAGTTTTATTTTAATCTTGTCTTGTTCTTGTATTGGACAGAGAGTTGGATAGTAAAACGTTTGGTAATGGCTGGTGAAATGATTGTTAATCTCTTTGCATTTTTTTTAATTGCGTAGATTATAACTTCAAACCAGGCACGTGTTTTGTAGGTCATAGTTCCTACACAAAGTTGTCAAGATGGTGGTGGCGAAATCAAATCGTTAGAAAAATTCCAGAGCGGCCAGGTTTACACCCAAGATCTCGAAATCAGAAGACAAACATTATAAACGCCAATCTACAACTGCACTCAGCAATCCTACACAAAGTTGTCAAGATGGTGGTGGCGAAATCAAATCGTTAGAAAAATTCCAGAGCGGCCAGGTTTACACCCAAGATCTCGAAATCAGAAGACAAACATTATAAACGCCAATCTACAACTGCACTCAGCAATGTATTAATACAAATATTATAGTCAATAATACTCTCTTGAGTGAAAATTTACTCTTTGTGGAGTGACCTGAGGGACCACTCCACAAAGAATCAAATCCATTCCAGTCGATTAAAAATTCACTCCGTAGGAGTGAAATTTCTTACTCTTTTGCAGAAAATCCACTCCACAGAAGTGGATCTGGGGTGCAGATAAATCACTCTTTTAAGAGTGAACCCTCAGAAGTGGCGGATTTAAGAGAGTGGGGGGGGGGCTTAAAACAGATGGTCTACTGAAAACAGATACACAGCTCTCCGGTATGCAGATACTACTAAGAGGCAAAGGCGGACCTGTTTTTGCAAGCAGTTTTTTTTGCCAAACAAGCATGTTTTAACTTGGTAATTAAAATTACCAAGTTACTACGCTACGTACTGATGAGAATTTTGTTTTGTTTTTTAAAATATTATTTTTGACAAATTTCTTTCATAATAGCAAATACGTCGCCAATTACAGGATGGTTATGTTGTATCACGCTTAGGAACGTCCCATTAGGAGGCTCTTTGATAGTAAGTTGTTTACAATCATGTGAATAACCACTTGTCAGACTTGAACCCGGGACTTTGGATTGTTAGGACAACATGTTAACCGCCAAGATGCAGATCACTACATGAAGCACATACTACGTGATGAGTAGGCCTGTAAATAGTAGTCTCAGTCTGTAAGCGGTAATTATTACACGTGTCCATGTGTGATCACTGTTGATACTAATAATAGTTTTGTATAACCAATATACAAATTGCAATATTCTATAGTTCATTCGTCTTAAACATTGCCATCAAACAAATCTGAATTTTATTTGGATTGCTGTTTAAACTATCACGTACTGAAAGTTGTTAACCCACAAATCGACACAGGTCGGAAAATGATATTTTGTTGGTACTTTATTTTTCAAATATGATAAAAATAAAACAGATGTGAGTGCTGAATCGATATTGTTTTGAACATATTTCAAATCGGTAAAAATAAATCAGCTTTTATTAAAACTCCCGAACGATTGTAACAGAACGATTCTGGTCTGGAGAATTAGGGCCCTATGATTCCATAAAAGTAGATGAAATGGCATGAGACTAGACTAGCCTTGAAATGGCATGAGACCAGACTAACCTTCGATTTGAATGGATACATAAAACGACGACAGTGAATTCAGTGTATGCAATTTTACTTAGTTAAATCTTCTTTTCTTCTTCTTGTACTTTTTGTTCTTGTTCTTGTTTTTCTTTTTCTTCTTCTTCTTTTTCTTCTTCTTTTTCTTCTTCTTCTTCTTTTTCTTCTTCTTCTTCTTCTTCCCCCTCATCCTCCTTATTCTTCTTCATCTTCTGCTTCTTCTTCTTCTTCTTCTTCTTCTTCCTTCTTATCCTCTTCCTCTTCTTATTCTTCATCTTCTTCTACTTCATCTTCTTCATCTTCTTCCTCTTCCTCTTCCTCTTCCTTTTTCTCTTCCTCTTTCTCTTCTTCGTCTTCTTCTTCTTCTTCTGTCCTTCTCAGGGTCGCCATAGCAAATCATTTTCTTCCATGTCTCTCTGTCCTCTTCATCCTCTTCACTTGTCTCAACTTTATGCATATTTTTCTTCACCACATGGATAAATCTTCTCTTTGGTCTCCCTCTCATACATAAATGAGTTCATGGACGCGCTATCTGATGTAGACTGGTCACTAGATGAGAAAAATGTGAATAATTCATGGAAAAACTTTAAAACAAACTTTCTATTAGTGCTTGAAAAATTTGCACCGATTAAAAGGGTTCGTGTAAAACAGCGGACAGAGAAATGGATGACACCGGAAATATTAAGCAAAATTCACAGGAGGGATGACTTACTACGCAAGTTTAATAAAAATCGTCAAAATGAAAATGTGTATAAAGACTATTGTAAATTACGAAATGAAATTCAAAGAGCTATAAAGAAGGCAAAAGCCCAATTTATTTT
>JAOTQE010055701.1:0-19899 GCA_025631205.1 Nesometra sesokonis
AATATTATTATTATTATTATTATTATTATTATTATATTATTATTATAATTATTATATAACAATAATAATAATGATGATGATGATGATGATGATGATGATGGTGATGGTGCTGATGCTGATTCTGATTGTGATGATGATGCTGATGATGATGCTGGTGATGATGATGATGATGATGATAATAATAATACCGGTAACCATACTATAATTTGAGCAATGTTTGTCTGTCTGTTTGTTTGTTTGTTCCTCTACTCCTCCGAGGTGCCTGGTCTAATCTCCATCAAACTTAGTGGGTGGATGCAAATTTACTGCGAAATTGACCTTGAGGTGTTCATTTTTTGAAAGGTTAAGGCCACTAGGATCAAAGATCAAATAACTGTTTTTCGGTACGCCTTGGTCCTATCTTGGCCAAAGTTGGTGGAACGATGTCGGTTTAGACCAGAATTGCCAATGAAGGGTCACGGGGTCAAAGGTCCAGGTTACGGGACGGGAAAAGTCAAGGTTACGGGACGGGTAATTTGACTTGTAATAATAACAACAATAGTAATAACAACAACCACAACAACGGCAACAGCAACAATAACATTGATTATAGTAATAATAATTATAGTAATAATGATGATAATAATGGCAATAATAACAGTAGCAATAGCAATAGCATATAGTAATAATAATAATGATTATAGTAATAGTTATAGGGGTAATGATAATGATATCAAGGACAAAAATGAACTAAAATGTCCTCCTAATAGTGGTGGACCCTAAACAAGTTTATCAAGTTAGGGGGTTCTGCTATGATAATGTCTACTTACAGATGTTGAAGTGTCTTTAATCCATCAAATGCAAAAGCTGGCAAACTTGTTATTGCGTTTCCATTCAAATATCTTTAAAAATTAAATAAAATAATACAACATCCAATGCGTTCAGATTATATCACAAGGCGAAAATCATAATAGTAGGGGACCTTAGTGCACAAAATCAAACCAAGTGTGTACCTTAATTTTGAAATAAAGTACGTACTTTAAATGTTTTTAATCAAACAAACTGATGGAAGCACTTTGTCATCCTGCTTTTCTGGCCGCCATCTTGGATTTAAAGATGACTATCATTAACAACCTGTTTTCCTTTATATTTTATTCCTTATCTTATTAGAAATTACAAATGCCAGAAAGTTGTTTTAGAATTCCAGTGGCTATATATATATTTTGCGGGTCACTGAATCATATGGACTATTTTTAAAATCTCCAAGTCCGCCATCCTAGAATTAACAATGACCACCATTAGCAATCTCCTTATTTTCTTTATAAATTCGTCAGTAATTATACTAGACTTTAATTTCATTTTCTACCCATGTGGCAGAGTCAAGTCAATTCGAACCGTTATTTTGGGATGGAGGAAATGAAATAATGCTCTCTATTCATTTAATTACTAATTTTAAAAGAAAGTATCTATTAAAAGTTTTCCATATCTTCATTCGTTGTTTACCGTTGTTTATTTTAAAACCATCATTTTGGCAATGTAATTTTTGATTTTGATAAAGAAAGAATACCGTTAAGTTAAATCAACTAGAAAACCAAAGACGACCGAACAAAACCTTAACTTTCTTCAAAATTGCAAAAGTTTTGGAGATTACCCAAAATATAGAATAGGTTTAAGCTTTGGATTATAAATAATTGATCATACTCACAATGATTTAAGTGTTTGTAGTCCATTGAATATTCCTGCTATGATACTTGTTATTTTGTTTTTTGACAAACTCCTAAAATCGACCAAACGGGGTACATTAGCAATAACTTATATGGATGTGGTCTGAACATAATATAAAAAAATAAGACAAAAACCGTCACCCGGAAAGCGGCTAATTAGCCTAAATTAAAAATGGCTACAAGTAGCAAAGTTTTAAGTTCTCTATTATCTCCAAACCGGTTTTAGACACTATAATTATATAACATAGAGATAGAAATTATGATACCAAAGAACAAAATAAAGTTATTTTTAACCTGAAATTACATACATATGACGTCATCCATTCAAAATGGACTTTGGAAACTCTTATCTCCTAAACGATTGGTTTTAAACACTACCGGTATAATACATTACGATTAGATAGAAACATGATACTAACGGACAACAAACACTTTAATCCAAAATTACATATCTATGACGTCAAACTAATTGAGAATTCTGAAGCTATAATATTATAAGTTGGGAATTATTAACTGTAAAAATTATTAAATTTGCAAAATTGTTTTTTGGAAAAGAGAAACAAAGTTCAAACATTGCATGAATTTCACAAAAGCTTTTTTTTTAAATGTTTTTATGCAATTGGATCCATAGTTTCTATTCAGAGGTCTCGTATTATACAAAATAAAATTCTTTATGTGAATTTCAAGTAGGAATTGGCAATTCATACCAGAGTATTCAGGACAGAGACACTAAAAGTATTATCTATGTTATATTCTGTTGTTTGAGAGAGCACATTGTTTAGCAAATCGACATCTTCACTCCGTACATTAGGCCTAATATATTTTTGGTTGTGACACAACCTCTTGTTTTTTAATCGATAGAAGTTCTGCCTTCTAAAGAGGCAACATGTTGAGTTCTTGATCAAACGAGCAGTCATCTCATAAACGAGAAATAAGTAAGACAGTTAATGTTGATGGAAAAACATGGTGTATCTGAATGGAAAATTGGGTCAGAAAACAATTCATGAGAAAGCTTTCCATCTATTTATTTATTTTTATTCATATCCAATAGTGGGAAACCCGCCACTTACAGAATGTATTAAAATATATATAACAAAATAAGTAAGATATTGCAGAAACTTTATACAATGGTGTTCGGAAAATTTTTGGCGATTGGCGGCGACAAATGTAGTAAACTATGAAATGTACATTTTGGGCATGAACTGGTACAAAATACTGTTATCCATCAAGCGACAATTTTAAGAGACATAATAGACACCATCACCTTCAATTATTAAAAAAGCCAGCCAGTAGCCCTGTTCTTCAATTCAATTTTCAAAGACATTTATTATTACTTCAACCGTCAATGTGTACAAGGAGATTCAAGATCAGAGTGTCAAGAAACTGATCCAAAGGAGCCAAAGCAACGACCACGCGAAAATGCCCCATCATTTTCGGTTTGATACCGGAGTATTAAAACCAGCTGCTATGTAAATTTCAAATTTCTGCGACTAGGCCTGGGCGGAAGTCGCAAAGCATAGTAGCCCGAAGCGTAAAGGCCACCGAGATGAGTAGCATACAGCGTTAGTCACAGTTTACATAATCCTAGATTTAACAGTCACTCTGTTGCATGACAGACCGCCAGGTAAAAAAATAATGGGTAACAACAATCATGCTAGAGAAACATAGATACAAAAACAAGAAAACAGTGCAGGAAAAAAGAGAGCACTGGAAGTTGGACTATGATCTGAGGAGCGTAACAGACGAAGGAAGAGAGTCTGGTATCATACTATAATTTGAGCAATGTTAGTCTGTCTGTTTGTCTGTCTGTTTGTTTCTCTACTCCTCACAGGTCCTTGGTGCGATCTCCATCAAACTTGATGGGTGGATGGTTCACTGCGAAATTAACCCTAAGGAGTTCATTTTTGAAAGGTCAAAGTCACTGGGGTCAAAAGTCAAATAACCTTTTTTTCGCTACTCCTTGGTCCTATCTTGGCCAAACTTTTTGGAAGCATGTAGGTTCAGACAAGGATTGCCGATGATGGGTCACGGGGTCAAAGGTCAAGGTTACGGGTTCAAAGGTCAAGGTTATGGAACGGGCTCAAATGTCAAGGTTACGGGACGGGTAATTTGACTAGTACAAACCAATGGGAGCACGGGAGGAACTAGAAAAGTAAGGAAGAATAGATCTGATGAGAGAAATCAACAGTGGAATGAAAAGTACTAGAAAAATTGAAGCAATTGAAAGTAATTATAGGACCATGATAAAGAATATAGAAGGCATTAAAGATAAATGGAAAGAATATTGAAGAACTATATGCACAAAAACAGCAAACCAAATTATATATAAATGGAAGAAAAAGATAGATCAACAAGACATTGGACCAGAAATCCTTTGAGAAGGAATATTTCTAGCAATCAAAGAATTAAGAAAGCAAAGGAAAGTGAAGTGTATAAAATCCTACGGCAGATGATAAACAAATTGGAAGGAGAGGCATTGGAAGAATTTATAGGACTTTGTCAGAATATCTACTGAACTGGAGAATGGTCAAATGACTTCATGCAAACGATAATTTTTTTTTTGCTAGACAAGAAACCACAGGAAAACAAATGTAGCTACGTCAGTAGTATAAGCTTGATAACGCATGCGTCAAAGGTGATATTATGCATTGTTACCAGAAGGCTTACAACAAAAGCAGAAGAATACCTACGAAAGAACTTTGATTAAGGAAGAGGTGCGGTACAAAAAAGCGATAGACATAATCAGGATATTAAGCGAAAGAAATATTGATTTTAATAAAGATATCTTTGTGGCATTTGTCAATTTATCGATGGCTTTTAACAGGTGGTATGACAGAAACTCTTTGATATTCTGGGGACGTAAAATATTGATTGGATAAATCAGTCTAATCAAGAACCTCTACTTAGGATAAAGTGCCACAGTAAGAAAAGCGAATGAAGAAACAGCCAATTGTACAATAGGCGGAGTACGCCAGTGTTGTTGCTTATCAGCAATCTTGGTTGAATATGTTAATAACTATACAGGTTAACATCCTGGAACAGGAAAACCAGTTCAAGTATCGTGGTAGCAAACTATTCTCAGATGGCAGCAGATTAACTGATCTCAAGTATCGTATCATTCTAGGAAAGCATGCACATCTTTAGATGACAGTGGCTTCCGTTTTTGGTGCTCCTTGGCATCTTTTTTCCAATTTGTATCTAGTTCTGTTACCGTATGTCTTATAATTTATATTTTTACCAAAATGAATAAAATAAAATAAATAAATAAAATAAATATAACAAACAGCAAAAAATCGTGTCTTGAGGATTAGATACGTATACGTTAAGCACTATATGCAAACATAAATAAATAAATAAATAAATAAACACTTAAAGAAATTGTTAGAAGCTAAAGCGTTTGGGATGAGGGTCTGCAGAAAAATATTAAGGATATGAGGGCAGGATAGAGTATCAACTGAGAAGATTTTACTGTTGATGAATACGAAAAGAGGATTAGATAATGGCATCTGGCTCAGTTGGTTTAGCTTATAGAACTCACTGTGCTGTATGCTGAACTGTAGAGACTCGTTAATCTATGGCTCGATCGAACATCACACCACTCTCCTTGAGAGGGTCGAAATACAAGGTAACTGCGCACGTCTTTCTGATAAGACGTTAGGCCGTTGATCCCGTGTACAGTACAACATGACCCATGTACACGCCGGTGTACTGCCCAATCACCGCAAAAATGACCCCACTGGAAATAAGTTGACATCGGGGTTATCATTGGTCCCAAATAAATTGAATCAAACCAATGAGACTGATTGAAACAATACAGCTTAGAAAAAACTGGCTAGGACATATTTTAAGAGGGAACGGGCAATGATAGATGTAATTGAAGACAGAATGAAATGGAAGAGACCAGCGGGAAGGAGAAGGATGAGATTACTAGAATCCCTGAAGAAGGGAAGATATGTAGATGCGAAATGAAGCGCAAAAGACAGATCAAAGTGAAAAACATCATAAATCAATGTTATGAAGACCTGCTACATTGCAGAACATCAATTATGATATATTGAGAGAGCAAAAACTAAACAGTTGCAATGTTGTCGCGGCAGACCGACAGAGAGATACACGGACATAAAAACATAATAATAAATAAATAAAAACTCTTTACAGAGACCGCGTTCCCGCTTTTAAAAATATGGAGGCGGTGAGACATTAATTAAAATTATTGAACTGTCTACGGCGTCCACCGGTTTAAAAAAATAGGTTTGACCATATAGGAGCAGTTGGTTAGGCTTAATAAAATCTATCGGACACCATCACTTTTTATCCAACAAAATCAGGCCAGTAGCCCTTTCCAACCGTTCACAATACGAGCGATTGAATGTGAATGTAGCTACCGAAAGAACTATACGAGCCATAGCAATGACCAGATTAACCAATTTTTTGACCATGCTCGGTTTTAAAGTATTAACATCAGGAACTATAATTTCAAATATCTGCGACTACTCATGACGGATAAGCAGCAGTGCATTGATAACGATTTTGATTCAATTTTCATGTCAATATACTAGCAATTGATAATTACTTCACATGTCATATAAGGGTACGTTTTCGTAACTTTTTTTTCCGGATCCTGTAAGCCCTAGGGTCATCCCTTAACGAGCTTCCAATAGCCATGTATCTGGATAAGCACAGACAGGCAGGTCTGGGAGACAGCAGACCTCACTGAGTGATCTTCTGCTATTTTACACAGTCAATTTAATGAGGTATAATGATACTAGACACTGTCCAGACTAGTAGCACAATGCGGACTTGTGGTCATACGTAAACACTTGTTAAAATTTCTGCTGGAGGTGGACCACTGTGACAGCAGGCCTATCCGAACATCAAAAAAGTACCTAAACACAGCCTAAGTGACACCTATACAATGCCGGTTATTATAAATATTGTATGAAAAGATCAAAATCCAAACAGCTACAAATGTCCGTGACAGACCGGCAGACCGACATTTCAAGCTGTTTATAGGAATGCTTTTCCTCGTCTAATAAATGGTCAATATCATAAATAGACCATCAAATTACCATTTCAATTTATGCTAATTACAATGAAAACTTATGATGACATAACATATTATATCGTAACAGATTGAAAATGTTTAATTTGCTCTTCAGTACTTTGTATATCCCTATATTAGGGTTCATCTGTGAAAAAATTCTATGAAAAGGTTTTTCAACTGATTTGAGTAAGTATAGGTGTTAAAATTTACCAAAAAAAGTTAGGTGATGAGATAGGGGTTAGGGAAAGTGCTTTTTTACAAGGTCAAAGGTCATTGACTTTTACTGGAATGACCAATAATTGTGTCTTAGGAATCTGATATGTTACATGGATGATATATGTGTCAAAATGCAGACACTTGTACTAAAAATAAAATTAGAATCAATTTTGATGCCTGAAATTAACTTGTGACCTTAAAAGTTGAGGTCAAAGGTCAAAAATAAAATTTTATCAATAATTTCGTGTTCACCTGTGAAAACAATTATGAAAAATTATGAAAATTCTCAACTGATTTGAATAGGTATAAGTTGTTAATATTTACCCAAAGAAAGTTAAGCAAGATTGGGGGTTGGGAAAGTGCTTTTAACAAGGTCAAATGTCATTGACCTTTGCTAAAAAATGGCCAATAACTGTATCTCATGAATCCGATATGTACATGGATGATTGTGTCAAAATGTAGAGAATTGTACTAAAAGAGCATTTTTATACCTGCAATTAACATATGACCTTCAAATTTGAGGTCAAAGGTCAAAGTAAAAATTATATCAGTAAATTTTTATATTAGTCACATATTTTATATATATAAGTATATGACCTTTGACACATCAGTCAACCTTCTCGGCTGGAATTTTGAACTCTGTGCTGGCCCCCCGTTCTCTTCCTCAGTATATTTGTCCAAATAGGAGAAAGGTTGTATCGACCACCGTCTTTATTCAAGGAAGGTTTAATAGTCCTTATATAGATTGCCTCTTAAACTCCCCGTTCAAACCACCACGGTTCAACCCTAGTATACGGGAGGAAGTGACGTCATTTGTTAGGAATGCACAGCTGCGGGAACATGATCTTTCCAAAACAAGGCAACAAAACAAATATTAGAGACTTGTTCAGAAGAAGTTTACATCTCAGAAAAATAAGGTAACATCTAACTTAGCTGCTGAATGTATGTCAAAATGGGTTAAGAACTATTCCAACCGCATACTCTCAGATCCAGAATTATCAGTATTGATGAAAGGCCTGAACTTTGCAGTGACTCCGCGTCGGGTCCATGTTGTTGACATCGTCACGGTTACTAAATCAGCATGCAAACAACTCAATAGCAGTGATTCTAACAGTTTTAGAGCAAAGGTATTGGAACATAATGATAGGGTGAGGGAGCAGAATGTGTCTAGGGCTAATAGGAATTTATGATCTAAGAAGGATGAGTCAATTGTGATTCTGCCGGCTGACAAAGGGAGGGTTACTTTTGTCCTGAACAATGATGAGTACCACTCCAAGTGCAAACAATTCTTGTCAGACACGAAGACCTACAAGAAACTCTCCTTGGGCCCCACCAGCAGATATAATGAGTTTATTAAGGTATTGAGGGACATCAAAGATAGAAAGATTATTGACCATACTCTTCACGGAAAGCTGTACCCTACAGTGGACCAGTCACCCAGGTTCTACTGTCTTCCGAAGATCCGCAAAGCAAACTGCCCCCTGCGTTCTATTGTCAGCTCCATAGGGACCATCTTGTACCAAGCTGCCCGCTATGTGGCAGATATCGTGACTCCTTAATGTGCAAAACACAATGCCACAAGATGAATTCGAAGGATTTTGCTAAGGAAGTTAGGAACCTGCATCTTGCCCCAGATGAGGAACTTAGATCGTATGATGTCTCTGCCCTCTTCACTAATGTACCAGTAAACAAATGTCTGACACTGATACAAAAGAAGCTTGAAGATGACAAAACTTTAAAGCAAAGAACCCCTATGGCTCCCCTGGATGTTGCTAAGGTCCTTGGTCTCTGCCTTAATTGCATCTATTTCATCTACCAAGAAGTTTTACCAACAGATACACGGAACGGCTATGAGATCCCCAGTTTCCCCCATTGCAACTTATACATGGAGGACTTTGAACAGATAGCTATCAGAACAGCAACAAACCCCCAACATGGTGGCGTCGGTATGTTGATGAAACCCAAACAAAGTTAAAGAAGGCCCACGCCCAGCAGTTTACAGATCATCTAAGCAGTTATTGACGAACACATAAAGTGGACGTCAGAGGCAGAGGTTGAGACCCCCGTTATTGACCAGGACCCGACTGAGAACAAGACGGTGAGAGCCCTCGCTTTCCTTGATACATGGTCTGTGATCAACGATGATGGCAGCATTAAAACCAAGGTATTCAGAAAGTCTACTCATACGGACCAGTACCTAAATTTCCAGAGCAACAGAGCAATCACCCGCTTGAACATAAGAAGTGCGTGGTGAGGACACTGACCAGCTGAGCTGAGGCTATCGTTAGTTATTCCAAAGATAAAGAAGTCGAACTCCATCACATTAGAACCACCTTAGCACTTAATGGCTATCCACAGTGTTTTTTCGGGACATTCAAACCGCGGAGGACTCTGTGCAATAAGACGAAGCTGCCGACGCACAACGCCAAGTATAACACCAGGCACATCCATGAAGCGATACCCAGTGGTCATCCCATATATCAAAGGTTTCTCATAAGAACTTAGGAGGATCCTAAAAGGATATAAAATCCCTGCCTATTTCAAGCCCACTAACACTTTGAGACAGCTCTTGGTCCGTCCTAAAGATAAACTTGACAAGCACAAGGTCACTGGGCCCTAGTTTCATAACAACAGAGGTGTCATGCCACATCCACACAAAAGAACCGGAACATGATGTTGACTTAGCCAACGCTAAAACTCTTTTGGTTGAACCGAGGTGGTTTAAACGGGAAGTTAAGGAGGCGATCTATATCAGGACTATTAATCCTTCCTGAAAAAAAGATTGTGGTCGATAAAACCTTTCACCTACTTTAACAAATCTACTGAGGACTGGGGGCCGGCACAGAGTTCCGCCGAGAAGGTTGACTGATGACGTCACCAATCAACATCACGTGACCAAGTCGAAGCTGAAAGCTTGTGAGAAGTAAGTGTTTGTTAAATCCAATGTTTTAAAGATATAAACTCTATGCTTATATAGGATATACATACATAAGTTAGTTGAAAATATAATGGGATTGTCTACTTGTAGGTCTCAACTGATAATACACTGAATAATTTCTTATTTTGACATTTGACCTCACATTTGAAGGTCTTAAATTAATTTCAGGCATCAAAAAGTATTTTATTTATGTTTTAGTACAATTCTCTACATTTTGACACCAACTATCCAAGTTCCGTATCGGATTCCAGAGAAACCATTTTTGGTCATTTTAGTAAAGGTCAATGACATTTGACCTTGTAAAAAGCACATTCGCAACCCCTCCCCTCTCATCTAATTTTTTGGGTAAATACCAACACCTATACTTATTTAAATTAGTTAAGAAACCCTTTTATAGAATTTTTCACAAATCAATCCGAAATCACTGACAAAATTATTATTTTGACCTTTAACCTCAAATTTGGAGGTCATAAATTAAGTTCAAGCATCAAAATGTATTTTAGTTGTCTTTTTAGTACAATTCTCTGCATTTTGATGTCAATATCATCCATGTAGCATATCGGAATTCTGAAATACAATTATTGGTCATTTTAGCAAAAGTCAATGACTTTTGACATTGTAAAAAAGCACTTTCCCCACCCCACCCCACTTTTTTTGGTAAACCTTGACACAAATACCTACTCAAATCAGTCGAAAAACCTTTTCATATAATTTTTTCACAAATTGGCTGAAAATTTAGCTAATTTGAGGTTACTATATGTCTTTGTTTACTGTGATCGATTTTATACGAAGTACTTTTTTATTAACTAAATCAACCGTTCAGAAGATACATAGTTACTAAAGTTCAATTATTGGTCATTTTGGGTATACAGTAAACTAAGTCATACGGACGTCCTAATTGATTTCAAATAGTTATGTTAATTGTGTTCTTTGGTACAATGTTTCTATTTACTCTCAACGTAATGTTTATTAACCAATCGTTTAGAAAATACAGTGAGCTTTGAAAATCCATTAATTGGCGGCCACTTTAAATATAATGATAATAATGGTGTACATTTATATATGCGCCAGTATCCATCCAGAAGATGCTCATGGTGCTGCTCATGTCATGCAGCCAGTACTTGAATGTACTTGCGCTACTTCAGCTGTCCACGGCAGGCGTCATGTATGGACCAGTACACCGGGGTAACCCCCTACTTGTCTCGAAAGATGTACTGGGTTCTTTAAAGTGCACATGTGCTGTTTGTGTACACTGGGCCTGTAGTCCTTATCCGAGAAGACTTGTTTCACCACCAGCACCATGGTGCGAGGGGGCCTCGAACCCTTACTGTTGTTTATGCATGGTTCACGGTTCTCCTGCCTTAACCGCTCGGCCATACAACTCGCACATGTATGATGTGAGGTATGTACTTTTGGATTTAAATGCATTTTTTGGTTCTGTTGTACTATGTTTTCATCTACTAGTAATGTCTTTATAGTGTCTAAAACCCAACCGTTGAGGAAATACAGAGCTTCAAAAACTAAACTGGGGCCATTTTGAATGTATGACATTATAGTTATGTAATTTGGGTTCAAAGTATGTTTAATTGATTCTATCTGTTAGTAATGTATTGAACAAATCGTATAGAAGATATAGAACTTCAAACATTGCTATAGGTGGCCATTTTGAATTTATGTTAATTAACTTGTTCTTAGTGTCGGATTTTTTTTTCTGATTTTGTACATGATTTTCAGTTGGACCTTATAAACGAGATAAAACAAATACAAATTGTGTTGCTATTTCTTCTAGGCTCTTTCAATGTTGACTTATGTTTACTAGACTACAAGTAATGATCCACGCTATGCCAACACATTAGTCTATGAGATTTACGTGGCCCTATGTTCCCTTCTTCTGACATAAGTACAGCTGAGGTATCAATACAATGACAACCAAAAAGAAAATACAAGATGCATAGCATATATAAATACTGTGTTTCGTATAATATTTCTCAGGATACCTATAGCGACGTTTTTGATTTTGGTTCTACCTATTTAAGAGCGAAATGTTGATCTTAATTTATAAAACGTGATAGGGTCATGGAACATTTAGCCTCTGGTGATTAGTGTCCTCAAATTATGTATAAAAACATAATTTTATTTTTGGAGCCCTCCATAATTCATTTCTTTTTCTTCCTTCAATCGTTTACATCCTTTTGATTAATTTATATTATTTTATGAATAACACGTTTAAACGTCTACAAATTTAACAAACACATTTACAACATAAAAACCTTTATAGGCCTATACAAAATATTTTTAACGTGTACAATCAAAGTATTTTTTAAATAATATTTCCGAATCTTATCTAACGTTTCAAGCCGAAGTAGACTCGTCTAGGCACCCTCTACAACCAAATTAGATAGGCTCTCTTTACATGGGATTCTATGAATGGGTTCTTGTTCGAGGCAAGAAATTCTGCTTTCCGCACCCACCTTTTGGTTTCTGAGTCAATTGGGAAGCGAAATATAAACATGAATATACTTACAAAGCTTTTAGTGTCTTGAACCTGCTGAATGTACCTATAGCAATGCTGGTTATTCCGCCATTTCCCAAATACCTGATAATTTTAAAGGAACTATTAAAATCAATATTCAGTATTTATATATGGAAGAAGGTCGAGTATTTGTTAGATGCTTACTCGTAAGTATTAAGCTGGGCATCAAAACATGCAATACCTTTACGAGAAATCAAAACTTGTAGAGAGGTTTTGAGTTTCAAATTATTCATTATATTAATTTACATTAGATTCATTATAAATATTTAAAATAGTTTTTAGCTAATTTTCTCTTTCAAACTTTATTGTTTTTCTTGTGATGTATCCCACTAGAGTAGTATAGTAATTAATGGAAGACGGCTTTCACATTCCAAAGTCGCAGTAAAGCGCGGACCTGGTGAGCGGTCGCTCCTGTTAAATTAAAAACCAATTAGACTATAGAAACTATGTGACATTACTAAACAACTTACTAAATTTCAAACCATTAGTCTATGATAACTTGAAGAAAATTGCAGTTTAAAGACAATGGAGACAGACCATAGATTTATTATTACGGCTAGAAGGTGATCTTAACACTTTAAAATGCAGTCCCATGTAGGCGCCTACTATTTTGATTTTGTCAGGCTACGTCAAAAACAAGTTAATTAATCATAACTGTTTTATAATTATTGTAATTTTAACATTCTTTTGTCATACAAAGTATTTACATATGTCACATATATTTTATGTTGTCGAAGTCTTTGTATTTGGATTAATGTTACTTTAATTTATTAATTTGAAACTTCTATAAAAGATTGCGCGTGCGCAATTTCGAAATAGCAACAGTGTTAGAACGTAATACGATTTGATTGTTTGGATTCTGGAGTAGTAGGGGCTTAGATGGTACTGCACTTTGGGCTATCTATTCTGTGGAATTTCACCATCTAGCCGTAAATAATATATCTATGAGACAGACAGATTAATTGAAAAATGTAAAGTAAACGACTTTCCAACGCGAAAGCTATCGAGTAGACTCGACAGTGCGGAATAAAACAGTAGTGCGAACGATAATTAAAAACGATGATGATGTCATCTCATTGTTAGACAATCAAAAATTAAATTCGCCACAGGCCCTCTATTTTGAACTATACTATTATAGGATCTATAGTTTGCAGAAACACAAATTTATACTTACAATTTATCTGAACTACCCTGACACTTAAAAGCAAACTCTGCAACACTCTGATTTAATGTTGGTATTACACAAGGAATACTGAAGTCAATACAAATGTTGCAATATTTCGTTTGATTTGTTTCTAAAAAATAAATTGAAGAATTTCATGACAAAAATCGGGGAGTGGAGACGTTGAGATTAGTGGCTATGTAGACCCCGACCTGGTTCAATAAAAGGCTATGTGCGATACATAATAATTCATAAAAATTATAGTATTTTTCATGAATAGGTCGACTATGCCTTACCTGTTTTTACTTTTGATGTCGAAAGATAGTTATCAAGGAATGTGCAATAATTTTGTCTTGGACTTCGGCCAACAATTGTGTTCCCTGAAATTAGCGATCCGTTCAGTACTATATATTCTTGGTTCTCAGCAGAATACACAGGCCATATGTTCTTTTCCATTTGGAGATTAGCTTTAATATTTGGATTTCTGAAGATTGAAAACCAATAGTTGATGACTGAAATCAATCCTAATTAAATTTAATGTGTTTAATTACGAATAAGGCATTCTTTAAAAAAAAACTTGGGTCATGGCAAATACTTAAATACTTTAGAGCTTTATTTGACAAAACATTATGATATAGAGTAGTGACAAATAAAACTATATACGAATAAAAAAATGAAAACGTTTCGACTACAGCGTCAAAGTAATGCATAATCACGCAGTTTTAAAATATAAAAATACACAGAAACATGATCCCATGACATGACATGATCCCAAAAGTCAAAGCCCGACGGCAAATCTTCTAGCTAATTATTGGCATTGCGCATATATGACGATGATTATTATTATTGCTAATGTTGTTTTTGTTGTTATTGTTGTTGTTGTTGTTATTGTTATATTTTTATTTGAACATTTTTGAATCTACAAAGTTGCTCGTTTAATCAACGGTAAGTGCGTTCATTCCTTGGTCAAATCTATTTATAATTCATGGTAAATATATAAATACTTTGGCCTATTTACCAGTGGTTACATTCAATCTGCAAATCCATTCCTCTATTTTACGAATTACTTAATTCATTCTGCAAATTCGTTCATTCATTGTTGTGCCAGTTCGTTCATTTTTACCCTCTTTTCCTTTCATAATCATTCATTATGTAAATTGGACCATTGAATGAATGAGCTCGTTCATTCATTGTGCAATGAACGTTCATTCCTTTCATCAGTATCTTCAATTACGTTGCGAATTTGTTAATTCATTTTTTAGTTCATTGATTGTCAGTTCGGTAATTTAAAGTGTGAGCTCGTTCGTTCGTTGTGCTAAGTTTTACTTTTGACACTTTTTATCCTCCCATATTTTATTCTGACAACAATTTGACAATTTAACTAGCCAGCAGCTTCATTTTTCCTTCTTACTAAAGAAGTAAGTCCATTGCATGCCATTTTGGAAAACGCTTCCACTGTAGGCCTAAACCGTGGATTCATTTAACTACAAGTTTGGTCTGTTAACAATAACAATAACAATAAAAATAACAATAATAATAATAATAATAATAACAATAATAATAATAATAATAATAACAATAATAATAATAATAATAATAACAATAACAATAATAATAATAATATTAATAATAATAATAATAATAATAATAATAATGATAATGATAAGGATAATAAAAATAATCCTCAAAAAGGTTGTATGGTGTTTAGTTAGATCAGCGTTTCCATTAATTTTATACATAAAAAAGAAAATCTGATATAAAACATTTTAAAACTGAAGTAATAAATTTAAAAAATATAGACTTTGTCTAGGAAAAGAATACCCTTGGAAAATGTTTCAGGTTGAACTGAAAATGGTATTAAAATGAGTTTTTAATAGAGAAAAAAACTAAAAATAATGGTCATTTATTGACATCCGTAATCTAGAACCTATGCTCACATAAATGTATTGTATGTATATCTATATGTTGTTAATATACATTAGGTTCTATGGTGTTTACTGGTGAGATCAGGGTTTCTATTAATTTTATACATAAAAAAAAAAATCTGATAAAAAATTTAAAATTTAAGTAAAAAAAAAATTAAATGCATATCAAGGGATATCTGTTCCAGGTGTATATATAAAGTAGGTCGGTGAAGTATACTCACCGATATGATGAATTTTCTACCATTCTGTAATAGATATCTAGAAAATGATGATTTCCGCTTTTCAAATACAGTTAATAATGTGAATAATGTATATACTATGTGTTTGCTATATAAGCAGTTATGTGTTTATATAATTGATATCGTGAATAAAGGTGGGACGACCCTACGAAAGAAAAAAAAAATATATATATTTGATATCTAGTGAATGAAATGAATTGTGATTCATAAGGCTTCATCACTTACCCAGTCCTAGCAAAGTTAGCATAATAAGCCATCATCTGACGACTTAACTTCTTGTCCTCATCACTGTAGCCATTTTCTGGGTGAAGGGGTAATCCAAAAAAATATGGAATCTCATCACCATTCGGGACTCCCATCCACTCTGGGAAACGATGAACAGACGCTCGCTGCGTAAACCGATAATAATAGACATTACTGAAGCTAGCGTATGCCGTAGCTAATTTAATTGTCGGACAAATGAACTGATAATCCCCCACTGATTGTTCAATTTCATCAAGCCATTTAGTTTGATTTTCTGATCCTAACCAATCGGAATATTGGAAATTAATTGCATCATGGGATAATTCATTTGCTAGAGGCCATAATTGTTCAATAACCTCCCGCATTTTGAAGGGTTCGAAGCTTTCGGTTGAAATCGAGTCTTGTATATCATGAAAAAGTACAAAGCTACCTTCATTTATGTTACTGCCAATAATAATATCTCGGTGATCTAATGTTTGTTTTATAATAGCTTGCTGCGGGGCTTCGGTAATAAATGTGTCATCAATTACTGGCAAAAATGGTAAATCTAATGACTGAAACTCAATAAACCAAGGTATAAGTCCGTTGATCCCCCCTCGCGATTGTATACAGTTAACCATTTCATTGATATGGAGAGGTTGTCCACTACTACTTATATCGCAGTTTAATTCATGAGCTAACTTAATGCCCCTTTCTCCATTCTCCTTAGTCTGATATGCCCACGGAGCAGTAGCAGATGCACTCTGCATTATAGCACGCTTGAAAAGCTTGAGGCTAACAGGTGAAACAAGATGAAAATTTACACTAACAGAACCTGCAATCCATGAAAACAGTGTTACTTCATCTGGATTTCCACCAAATAGAGCAATATTATCTTGGACCCATTGAAGTGCAAGAACTTGGTCAAGTAAGCCAGCATTTCCCGGTGCTTCCTCGCCCATTGCTAAAAATCCAAATATCCCTAAACGATAGTTCATAGATACCACAATTACATTTTCTTCGGCAGCAAGAGTTTTTCCGTCAGGAAAGTCCAGTGATGAAGCACCGTTGAAAAATCCTCCTCCATAAATCCACACCATGACGGCAGAATTAAATGGTCGAGGATATGGTACCCACACATTCAAATTTAAACAGTCTTCATGAGTCTCCAAATTTGAATCAAATATTTTTGTTTCTTCAAATACGGATAAATCGACAATCGCAATACAACTAAATCCATATTTGGTTGCATTCAATGTTTTATTCCATGGTTTTATTTTTACAGGAGCTTTAAATCTAGCGTCACCCGTTGGTGGTTCAGCGTAAGGTATCCCAAGAAAAGCATCAACAGATTTATTAAAAACACTCATACGCTTTCCTAAAATGGGTCCATCATTGATAGCTTGTAAAACATCTTCGTTTGCCAATGTATAAGATAATGTGTTGATTAGTACATGAAGAATTAATTTGGAATTTGTAATTGACATACTGAATTCTGTAATAAACAAAATCAATAAAGTGTGTTAAATTTAGAAAATTCTCAACCACCATCAATTAGACGACGCAACCCGTGTTAAACCCACAAATGTAAAAACGCCCACAAAAATGTGAAAACAACCACAAATGTGAAAACGCATCGCCCACAAATGTAAAAATAACCACAAATGTGAAAACACTTCGCACACAAATGTGAAAATAACCACAAATGTGAAAACACATCGCCCACAAATGTAAAAATAGGCACCCACATTCATTACATTGTGTGACAGACATTCATTACAAAGTGTCAGAAAGTAATTACAAAGTCTGACATACAGTCATTATAAAGTGTGACAGACAGTCATTACGAAGTGTGACAGACAGTCATTACAAAGTGTGACAGACATTCATTACAAAGTGTGACAGTCATTTCAAAGTGTGACAGACATACATTACAATGTGTAACAGACAGTCATTACAAAGTGTGACAGACAGACATTACAAAGTGTGACAGGCAGTTATTACAAAGTGTGCCAGACACACAAAGTGTGACAGTTATTATAAAGTGCGACAGGCAGTTATTACAAATTTATATAAAAAAATGTTAAATGTTAAACAGTAAGCACAAATTCATTTTTTTTTACATTTGTGTGTGAACAGGTAATTGTTGTTTTTACATTTGTAATATCAAATTTTATAATATCACATTTGTGGGCGATGATTATTTTCACATCTGTGGTTGCTATTTTCACATTTGTGGGCGTTTTTACATTTGTGGGTTCAACAACCCGCCATACAAATTAAAATAAGTAAAATTATGACTATTGTACAGTCGAAAACGCCATCAATAAAACTAAAAAAAACCAACAAAAAAACACAAACATATGTAAAATCTAGTAGTTAACAGTTAGGAAGACTATTATTCCTACGTGCACATGAGTATTGTAATATTAATCACTTTTATAGCCAATTTTAAACAATAATTATTCGTTAGCAAAATACGACGTTTGACTGAAAGACCATATCTTCACCAAAGTTTCATAAATTTTGAGTTTACCTTGAAAAACTTTCATAGAAAGATAAATTTAGACCTGTTCATTGGTATCGGGTTATGAGTCTGTGATGTGTCTTCGAATGGTTTAAAATCCAGACCCCACATCGGATCGCTGCCAAATTTTCGTCAATTATTTCTGATACGATGATAAAAAAAAAATTACCACCTTTCAATTAAAACCATTTGATGGTTCTCTAGATATAAGGTTCAAGACCTTTCACATGTAACTTGTCCTTATATCCTCACCCTATAGCGAATCGTCACAGAAATTAATTTAAAAAAAATGTTTATTGTATTTCAAATGAAATTGTGAACTATCGAGTAATTACTGGCCTATGGGTCTGGGGCGTTTCTATTTGATGGACACTCTTCGATGTCTAAGTTTACACCCTTCCCTGGATCGCCACAAAACCTTTGTCAATACCCGAGACCATGATAAATACTTTTTTTAAGTTTCGGTCAAAACCATTTCTTGGTTATCTACATATTAAGTTCGGAAATTTTCCCTTTAACTGGTCATTATCACCCTACTCAAGGAGGTTTTATAGTGATCACTATAAAACCTCCTTGCCCTACTCCAGATCATCACAAACAAAATTCAAAAGTTTGTTTATTGTATTTCAAAGCAAAACCCTGAACAATCGATTAATTTTTGGCCTATATCGATCTGGTCAATTTCGATTTATCGGCTTTCCATGTACACACTATAGCAGATTGTCACTAAAAGTTTGTCAATTATATCTGAGACCATGAAAAACACTTTTGTCAAGTGTTAGTTAAATCTGTTTGCTGTTTTTTTAGATATTAAGTTCGGGAACTTTTCCCTTTAAGTGACCCTTATATCCACACCGCAACCCGGTTTGTCATAGAAATTTCACACTTTTGCTCTTTGAATGTCAAAGACATATCAAAACCTAACAACCTATGCCTATATGTCTGGCACACTTCCTTAAAATTACTCCGTATCTACACTCCACACCTTGTCGTCCCTGAAATTTTGTCAGTTACACATGGGCCTATAGGAAGCACTTTTGTCAAGTTTCGTTCAGATTCAGAAAAGAGAAAGTGGAAAATTGAAGTTAAAGCGCTATATGAGAAAGGCACGAAATTGAAATTTGTCGCAGGTAAATGGAGGACAAACAAAGGTGCAGTTTATCAATTCAAGTAACATTACACTCTCAGAAACGCACAAAATTAAACTTAAATAGAAGTACTTTATACCTATTTTGTTTACCTTGGATCTCTAAATGTGATCGTTAATATCGCATGATCTTATTATTGGGAACATTTTGTTTTAATATATTACTGTTGTATTATTTTTTCTTATATAATGTCAATGAATTAGTTCTGATTTATTCTATTTTTCGTTTGATTATGCCTACGT
>JAOTQE010055712.1:0-19897 GCA_025631205.1 Nesometra sesokonis
GGGAGCAACCGGCGCGCGAGTATAATTGTGAGGTCTCACCACAAAATGAGTCACATCGTAGGTTAGATGAAATTGAGATACTCACCAAAATAGGTCTCAAGTCAAATTTTTGAGAATGTCATCTAATTATGAGTACTGTGGTACATATATTTCATTATATAATACTTTGAGGTCAGTTTCTATGCAGAAAAGCATCCTTCATGCAGATTTTCTGAGATTTATAGTCTTTTAATTGTTCATTTTTAGATTAATTTATTCCTGATTTTCTCAAAACCGTGTTTTCATACAGGAAAATTTCAAATTCTCATATCTTTGGATCTACTTATGCAATAAATGTAATTTTAAGTGTAGCTTATACTATGCTCTAGTAGACGGTGCCAATAATTCAATTTTGGATTTTCCTACCATGAGACTAATTTTGTGGTGAGACTTCACAATTGCATTAATGTAGTTTCTTAATGGCCATTGACATTGCCTCAGTCCGATCAGCTTCAAATATTTTTAGTGTTACTTGTGTCTTATGTTTAGAGAGGAATAATTCATGATCAATCAGTGAACCTTCTTGAAAAATTGACCCTATAACCATTGACCCTAAGTTTGGATGTTTGCAGTGTGAGTGGTTGTTGATGATTGACCAAACATTGCAATAATGTAGTTTTTACTCCATTTAGGTATTTTTATCCTATTGACGTGGCCATGAGCTTTGACCCCAAGTTTAGATTAATGCCAAACCATTGTTTTTTGTTTAAAAGAATCGATCATTCCTGATCAAAATTCGTTCAATTTGACAACTGTAAACATTTGACCCTAGTGACCTCCAATTAACCACTGACCCCAGGATTGGGTGTGGGGAGGTGCCAGTATAGTAGTTATTAACGACATAGTGCAATTGCAATAATGTAGTCCGTGAGCTACCATTCGTACAGTTTACAGTAACTGAGGATTCCAGTATTAACAATTTGTTGAACTTCCAGAGTATATAAATCATGTGTATCACTTTAGGATTATGTCTATCTGTAAGTGTAAGTAAATCAACTGGTCGAGAAAAGCTCTCCGTGCAACTAGACACAAATAAAACAAGACAAAGTAATCGTAAACGATTACACCCTCGCCTATGTTTTGAAAGAGGTTTTTCCCTCTTGTGCTTGTTAGTTTGTGTGTTCATTTGTAAATAGCCCAAAGCCATAGTTTTCACTCTTTTCCTACTTTCACTGTGATAGCATTTATACCTCCATGGTGATAGGGAGGTATCAGGTACACAGAATAAACATACACACTCTATTCAGGGTCAAGAAAGGTTTTGTTTGGAATTTTAATGGCAATAGCTTACAGATAAGACCAGAGTATATCAGTAACTGTCAAGCCTGCTTATTATCTACTGTATTTTTGTCACTTAAGAGAGGACAGTAGGCACAAATTCATATAGATTAGAATCCAGAATTCCGATACTAAGGCGGACGAGCACCAAACCTCAGGAGGACCTAGATACGGTTAGTTCTGGTATTGTTTGAGAATTTGAAGTAAATTGGCCCAATAGTTTTTGAGAATTCAATGGGGCGAGGGTAATGAACTGAGAGCAACCAAATTGACATGAGCGCAACCGGTACAGTCGATAAGCCCAGTTGCGCTCAAAATTGTTGCGTTCAATTGTAAAATGCAATTTCTGACTTTATCTAATATTCGATAGCATTTTAATGATATGTTTTTAAATGTTTTGTTACAGTATCTCATTGAACAATGGCAGTTGCAAGAGTTACCGAATGCCAGGCTATTCTACTGGGATGTTTATTTACTCTTATATTAATCATAGAGAATGTCTCAGACGCAATGATGTTGTCGTCATGTCCGGAAGTTTGCGAGTGCTTTGTGTCACGAAAGTACATCAAGTGTGCTAATTACTTTAACGCGTCAATTATTGTATTTCCAAACGATACACGGCAACTAGAAATAGAACTACAATACTGGCCTGTTCTTAATGCCTCTATATTTGCTAATCTTATCCATCTTCGAAAACTTCAGTTATCTTCAAGTGCTATTGAAGAAATTGAAAGTGATTTCACAAAGCTGCAGAAATTAAAGCGATTGGATTTGAGAAATAATAGGCTAAACGATTCAGTTTTCAACACTATTGGTCAGATGAAACAGTTGAAGGAACTTATTCTGGACAACAATCAACTCAGACTAGTTGAAAACAACACTTTCAGCAGCTTGGAACATGTAGAGCTTCTTAGTTTGTCTTGGAATCAAATTGAAGTCGTGCCATCATTACAGGGCCTTAAAGAGGTTCAGAGGCTGTATCTTTCAAATAACCTCATTCGTACCGTAAATAGAACCACATTTAGTGATCTCTACAAACTAGAAGAACTGTACCTCCAAGGAAATATAATAACTCAACTAGAACCAGGATGGATGAACAATCTTTGTTTCCTTCGCCACTTAGATCTATCAGAAAACTTTCTTGGTATGCAGGTGACACATAATGTTATCGGGATTGAGAGCGCAACACGACTGGAGATGTTATTTCTTTCAAATAATTCACTACTACATGTTCCCTGTCTTGATCTTTCTAGATCAAGTTATTTAATTGAGTTAAATTTAAGTTATAATTTAATCAAAAAACTTGAAAATGATTGTTTAAACAGACTTGTTTTCCTAGAAGTGTTGGACCTACAAAATAATCAAATAGAAAAGATTGAAGAATTTGCGTTGCAACAGATGCCAATGTTGCGTGAATTATCCTTAAATAATAATTTTATTCATACTTTACCGCCATATTGGTTAAAAGGTTCCAGAGTTGTCCGTATTAACTTGAATTTCAACTCTCTTGTATCCATATCAAACGATTCGTTCTCAGGATTGGAGTATCTTACAGGAGTTGGATTAATGAACAATCGAATATCTTCTGTTACACACGGGGCATTCTGCGGTACAACTATAGTCGGACTGATGTTACATTTTAACGAATTACAATTTATAAACGCGTCACAGTTTGGCTGTGCCGTGACGTTGACTGTGTTATACCTTAATAATAACTTTATCCAAGACATCCACCCATTAGCTTTTAAGGGAATTTCTCTAACTGAGCTCTACCTTCACTCAAATTTACTAGAAACTATCACAGCTAACCTGATACTTGACAATAACTTAGCTCAGTTGACGCTTTTTGATAACCCATGGATATGTGATTGTCGACTTCGGTGGATGAGAAATTACATAGATACTGGAAATTTGACGAGTGTTATAGGAGCTATTAGTGAAAATGGATTTTGCACAGCGCCAAATCCAGTTGTTGGCTTTGGCTTACTCTATTACTTTAGTGCGGATTACATGTATTGTTCTTCTTTTCCATCGCCTATGACTATTAAGTTGATCTTAGCAATATCGATATCTATTATTGGTTTTGTAGTTTCATTAAACGTATGTAAGTTATATTGTCGGTTTAGAGAACTGCAAAAGTACGAAGGTGATAAAGAGGAGAAAACACATGCATTATAGAACTACATAGTACTGCTATAGATGGAAGCATAACTGGAATACAACCATCGAAACATAGTTGTTGTATCATCTATCTCAATTTCAGCTTTTCTTCAGGAAACCGACTGTACAATATCATGCAATGGCAGGCGCGGATCAAAGAGGGGCTACCCATCCCTCCATCTTGCACCCGAAAAAATGTTTTTGACACCTTTTTGGACCGACTTAAAGTGCACCAGAGAGCATCTGTAGAGAAAAGTTTTTCCGGGCCCTAGGCGGACCATGGACCCACGCCTATTGTCATTTTGGTGTTAAAAGCTCACACCTGGGTTTGTCAAACTTGCAATCGGGCCCCTACTAGCTCTGCTGGATCCGCCCCTGTAATTGGAACTTTAATCATTGAAATATGATAGTTTTGACAGGTAAGGCATGGGCGTCATAGAAGGGCGTGCTTAATATTACTATCATATTCCTATAGAAAATATGGGCGGATCCAGGATGGTGGTTTCCAGCGGCACTCCGGCCAAAGTTTTCTGCTATCTTGCACTCAGATTTTCTGTTTCAGTTTGAAAAGTAAAAAAAAAACTGCTTTTTCACCTTTTTTGCGATCAATTTTAATTATTTTCACCTCGTTTCCATGTCAGTGGTCCTATTTGAGGCGGTTTGCCAACTGTTTTGAAGGTTGCCATGGTGCCCCCTTAAAACCCACTGGATCTGGATTTGGAGTGCTGATAACTCACTCTTTTAAGGGTGGTCCCTCAGGTCACTGTCACTCTTTTAAATTCACTCCAAAAGAGTGAATATTCACTCTTTTACATTAAGAGAGTATAATAGCATAATACACGCTAACATTGTGATTCAGTATTTTTACCTTGTTGTCATGTAATCGCGAACAAGATTCAAATTGCAAACTTTATATCTTTTATCCTTAAAGTCAGATAAGCTTTAATAATCTTACATCAAACCTTTCGTAATGCCCATTGCATTTTTAAATGTCAAGTTAAAATTACGGAAGCTTAAAGTAACCTTTCGAAATGATTGTTGGAATTTCGCATGGCCACTTTAAGCTGTCGTACAAATGCACATCTCGCCTCACCACCAACCAATCACCATGGACCAACACTTTTTGATATTCTGTGCAATAATATTTCTATGTAAATAATTTATAGAGATATCAATACTTTTTCAAATAAATGCTACTTGATTGATTTTCTTTTGGTGCTTCTTTTTTTTAATTTTCAATTTACATCTCAGATTATACCAATAGCCTCTTCATATAATATAAATTGGAATCACCTGCTATCTATACATAATAATGTGAATTATAATACAACCATATAAAATAAAATTACAATACATAATCCGCCACATGCGACTCAATGCATGGTGATGGTTTTCTATTCTCTATTATTCTAGAAAAATATTTAAACCTATTATACTGTAACAATTTTTAGTGGTAGCAGTTTGTAAAGCGCTTGTGGTTCTGCCTGATAATTGTGAGGTTGGAGTTCAAACAGTTGCTTTCTCCATCATGAACAAAAAATATCAATACGCTGCGTACATCTGGAACATTATGTTATGTGTTATCTTATTCTGGTCGCTTGGTTGTGTTTCAGACATTCAGACATTTCAGACAAGACATTTCAGGGCCGTAGCCAGAGTTGAAAAACAGACCTTAAAAAGCCAAATTTTGAATATTTCAGACAAGGAGACCACCTCGTCTCCTCATGCTGGCAACGCCACTGTATTTTATCAACTTTGCTTCGCTCCATTCAGGAGCATAAGTGGGTACTGGTAGGTACAAATGGAAAATGCACTGTCTACAACTGGAACATTATGTTATGTGTATGTATCTTATGCTGGTTGCTTGGTTGTGTTTTTCGGCAAGACACTTTATCAACCGTTGTATCTCTAAACCCAGGAGCATAAGTTGGTACCTCTAAGGTATAAATATAACATGCACTAAATACAGCTGTAGCATTACGGAATGGAAGTTTTGTGTTCCAGAGGTTTGTTGGAGGTAAGTGGCAAACTTAATAATAACTTAATAATGCATATAATTATTGCTAAAAGTATTACATTTTTCATTTCCAACATTAGTTACTCAAACATAAATTAGGTCAATAAAGATATGACCGAAAATTGCTTTTTCAGAAAATGAAGTATCTCGTATTTTTTGTTTATAATCGTGGCATTTCCAATCGTTGGATAGACGACTTGTTTTTGGTAAAGTCGGTATTAAACCCGAGTCCACAATTGTATGAGTAGGCCTATGTCTGCACAACGCTACGCCACATATATTTTTAAACTATTCCTTACATTTATAAAGTTCTTTAATGTTTTGAGTGACACTGTATTCTTGCTTTCCATTTCCGACATCAGAGTTCTAACCTGACTGGTCACTCGAGACTCACGAGCGCCACTCAACGAGAATTCAGAGAAATTACGTACAAAATTTGATGTTGGCCGTGAAGTGAATTAATAGTAATAATAATAATAATAATAGTAATACTGATAGCAATAGCAATAGTAATAGTAATAGTAATACAGTTGAACCTCCTGTGCGGACACCTCCCATAACGGATACCAATTCAAAGACCCGTTTGTTCTTCCTATGTAATCAGTGTATTTGGTACCTCTCGTAAGCGGAAACCTCCTGTAAGCGGACGCGGACTCTTTGTGTCTTAAAATTTATTTTTTTGTATGTTAATTTACCTCCCATAAGCGGACATCCCATAAAATTTAGTGATTTTTCTGTACAACAAATACAAATTTCTATAAAAATTGTCCTTATACTGTAATGGCTAAAAAACACATTACTGAGCCAATCTGAAAAATGATAAACAATACAGTATTCAATAATAAAATGCGGTGTCTAGAGACCATATAAAAGCCAGTGAAATATGTGATACATAGGTATACATAATTTTACAACTTTGGCCCTCTATCGGCCGAAATTCTCGTAAGCACACACCTCCCGTAAGCGGACACTTTTCACCGACCCGAGGGTGTCCGCTTACGGGAGGTTCAACTGTAGTAATAGTAATATTTATTCGACAATAGTATCGAATACTGAGAGTAAAATACATTTAAAGTGGTAATATTACACATGATCCAAGTGACGGTCCATAAACTATTGAAGTGTTTACGCTCTAAGAATAATTGCATCAAATCTATGGCTCAACCAGCACAGTTACGTTAAAAGCTCACAGACTATCAAAGTTATAACGTATTAAAATCTCATTACATTAAAAAACACGTAACTACTTTGGCAAGTAGGCCATGGCTCAAGATCAATCTAATTCGAAAGATAAATGACATCCGATATAAGCTGAAATTGCACTGCTTTGAGTATTCTCTTCTACTCGAGTTTCATAAACGCGAAAATCGACTCAAGAGAGTGGGTTTAATAAAGAGAATTTGCGTTACTGAAGTGAGTTTAATAACGCAAAATTGAGTCACTGTGGTGTTTATAAACGCGAAATCAAATCACGAGAGTGTTGACAAAACGACAGCTGAACGTTATTAGTGGAATTGCTTTCTCTCATTGTTAACACATTGTCTTATTTTTAACATCTGAGCCAAAACAAACACTTTATTACCGTCACCCACATAATGCAAGAGTTCTGTACGGCTCCGTAGTAATAATTATCTAAAACACTATTGGGCTGATTCAGTGGCGTTTTCAGAAATGTTTGAAGGGGGTGGTCGTAAACTCTGTCCACCATGAGGTGAAATTTTTCACCCTGTCAAGTAAAAAAAATAAACGTAATCTCCACTATTTGACTACATCTGCCCAGGAGAGCTATCTTCACGGCTTACTCGCGGGTATGGCGCTTTTTATGCTGTTTTTTTTGTGGATGGGATCAGGACCTCCCTCCACCTACCCCCCACCTAAATCCGACACTGCGATTTACGTTTTCGAAAAATATCGGATCGGATTCTGAAATATATTCATTAAATCTTTACTCTTTGTCTTTAATCTTTGCTAGGCCTGGTATGTTTTAGGCTGACAATTGTTTATAAAATCAGTAAACCATATTAGATAGACTTCGGAGTTAATTAATAAATTGGAAGGTGTAAATAGTAAAAGTGCCTTGAGAAAAAAAGACCGACCGATCCAAACTTTCAAAAGTTTTGGCAACATGTAGGCCTATTTGTAAAGTTAATTGTTAATTTACAACATTTAAAAATGCAAGTATGCCTACACGACTGTCTTGTTTAACAGTTACGGTAAAGACTAGTTTCTGGATGTAATAAGATTGTAAACTATGACGGACATATAAATATAAATACTCGATTATCTATTTCGTACGTCTCGTGTTGTTCCAGCTGTCCCTTGTGGATATTTTTATAGTTACTGACGTCATCATCTAGAAGTTTTTACTAGGATCGCTGAGGTGAATATGAAGTTTCGGAAACAGATTGTGTGGAATTGTGGAGGCTGGTTTCCATGGTGGCCGCTCAAGTAAGGAAATCTTGCCTTTGTTTCTCTCGTCAACCTTGTCAGCTGTAAGATAGAATTTAAAAAATTTAAAAATGAGAATTATCGTATAATATATTGGACCTACATTAAGGGATACGGTGCGAGGAAATAATCTTAAATAATCTATCATCAACGAACCAAGATACTATGACGACGACGGGGTGGTGGTTGTGGTGGCGATCGGGGTGCCAATGCCGTCGCAACCACCACCGTGGCGACGAGGACGGACAATGATGGTGATGACGACTACGACGATGACGATGATGATGACGATGACGACGATGGCGACGTGATGTTGATGACGAAGACGACGGTGATGATGATGATGATGATGATGACGACGTGATGTTGATGATGACGATGACGACGACGACGACGACGACGATGATGATGATGATGATGATGATGATGATGATGGTGACGACAGTCATCATAATCACCAACATCAATAAACAAGGAGACGACGGTGATACTAATGACAAGGTGTCACGAGGATACTATTGGCCATATTAATATAATGCATAACCTACCATATGTTTTCTTAGGGTTTTTCTTGGTCTGGCATTTTCCGCTCGATGATGCTGATTTTCCTGACGATGACGTACGTGAGCTGCCTCTACCGTTCTGTTCGGCGCTGTCTCTGCGTTCTTGTTTGTAGATGCCCATACCGAGTCGACCAGTTATACTCGACCACTGGGATTGCTAAGCAAAGTAGAACAAAAGTGATGGTCAAATTATCTGAAAGGTCCACTAATCAACTTCAAGTAAGAAAGTATAATGCATACTCCAAGCAATGAGATACAAGCCATCGTGACAGGATTCAATATTTCGACTTAAATTATGTCATCATCAGTAACCATTCCTGACGATGACATAATTTATGTCTAAATATTGAATCCTGTCACGATAAATATTGAATCCTGTCACGATGGCATGTATCTCATTGCTTGGAGTATGCATTATACTCTCTTAATTGTCAGATTAAGTGTCGTCTAAAGCATAACAAGATAAAAAAAACAGGCCGAATTTCCTATAAAAACAAATTTAATTCATGTAAAGCAAATTCTATATCACCAGTGAACAGTGGGACACTTAGGACTACTAACTACACATAAACTTTCCAAAATTGTCACCTTAAACTCAGAAAAGTGACTGTGTAGGCTTAGGTCTTGCGTCCAATGTTATTCCGCTGGGCCATGTGAGTTCGTTTCATTTACCTCCCATTGATGAATATGTTCGCACTTGCAAAAATTACGCGCTTATTTTAATCCGTAGCTTCCAAGAGTACATTGATTGTCATTCGGACCATCGGATATTGATAATATTTACAGATGGGTTAGACATATACATAATAGCATAATTGGATTAGCACAGAGTTTACAATTGGGTGGACGTTTTGTCGAAATTATTCTATAGCTAGAGAGGCAAGTGTTAGTAATTGCTGCACATGACTTCACAGCTAGTCTTGTTTCAAGACAGTGATTGGGATTTAATTCATGAAAAGTAAACCGTCAAGCTTCAAGTGCGTTCCACATTACGTGGACCGTCATCTGTACTGATTTTGAATAAAACAAAAACACATAATTTCGACTTGTACTTTTTCTAGCAGAGGCCCTTAGTATTAGTGGCGGCTCATTTTAGGGATTGCTACAAAACCCAATGTAACCCATGGGCTGCTAGGCCTATTTCATTTTGGAAGATTCAGCCAGCACTCCATCTACCAACAGTACGCATCGGACTTCCTTCCTCATCCCACATTTTGTTAAATTAAATTAATCATTATCAATCGCCTGTCTATGTTAATAAACATACTATGAACTTTTCCCGCTTAATTTTGGTAATGCATCAGACAATAATGCACTTGTGTTTGGAATATACTGATGGAGCGTGCCAGGCCTGCAAGTGCAAAGGCAAAGACTACATATCACTCGAGGGTGAAATAGCACAACACAGTACACCTGCCACTGCTGTTAGAATGCGAGTCATTTAATTTGGTGACGAAATAAACTTTTAATATGTTTGCTTATAATAGGCCTAGGCCTACAAGATATTAAACAGACTGACAGTTCATGTGCAAATACATAGTGTTGAAATTTCATTTTGTAAACGTGAAACACGAAACTGTAATCGCTAGCTATAGGATGGGCACTGTATTGCAAGATCACATTCAGGGGTGGATTAAGGAGGGCCGGCCTGCCCCCACCCCCCTTTCGGAAAGTAAAATATATCAATATTGTGTTTAAAAAAACAATATTAAGTAAGAATTGATCCCTTAAAACGCCCCTGAGGCCAATTTTGGACATCTAAAGACCAAAATTTCCCGGGGAGCATGCTCCCGACCCCCCTAAAACATTGACTCTCTACCGCACCCCCCTCCGGCCCCCTTTTCCAAAATTCTGCATCCGCCCCTGACCATTTTCATCGCATAGACCATTTTTTGTAATCACAATGCGTGAGACAAACGTCGCTCCAGGGGTGCACCTTGAAGTACCAAATTTCGACAAGCTAATTTTTCCAATTTCCCTCTTTTTGTTACCTTGGCAGTTTCCCCTTTTTAAAATCTCATTTTAAATGCAAAATGCCAAGATTCTGGAAAGCTTTATGCACGTTTATGCCAATTTTACCTCAAAGTTGTGGGTTTTCTGTTATATTGGTCCAATATTATTAAATTTGTAAACAGATTCTTCTCAAGCGTGACGAATTTGTGTAGGCCCTATGCGTGAGACGTTAGGGCACATGCATCTGGGTTAGCAGGTACTGTATAAGGGTCTGAAGACGACTCCCCTCGCATTACAGAGCAGTGACCAATCCCGGGAAGATTAACGGGTGTCATGGAAACCCCCAAAATTGTTCAGGGCTCTCTCTAAAAGGGCTGCCGGCAGCAAAAACGAACACACACATTTATATATCACTTATTGCCAAGGCCTCTAAAATTCCCCATCTCATTGGAACAAACGCCTATGGAATACAATCAATTCCACAATGTTTCTGCTGTAATCAGTATAGTATACTCCTGGGTGGAGAAAACATCTTACCTATGAACACAACAGAGCCTCGAACCACCGACCTCGTGATTGGAAGTTCGAAACGCCGCCGCTGCGATAACTGCTTTAAAAATGGGGTGTGCTTTGCTTGTTAAATTTAAACTGAGAATTTGCCATCTGATGGGGGCGAAAATTAGGCTGCAAAACATGACAACCCCCCACCCCTTGTTTTTTTGTTTTTTGTTTTGTTTTTGCTTGTAAAATTCAATTGATGAACTTTCCACCTACTTGGAGTGTACAGAAGGCAACAATTGGGCCGTACAGGCACCAGGAACCCTCAAGACGGATCCGTTCCTATGTTACAGTGTTTTAGTACAGTGAATGTCCAAGGTACATCATTATTAATTATACTTCATACAATTGAACCTCCCGTAAGCGGACATCCTCAGGTCCGGGAAAAGTGTCTGCTTACGGGAGATGTCCGCTTACGAGAACTTCAACCGATAGAGGGCCTAAGTTGTAAAATTATGTAAACTCCTTATGTCTCACATTTCACGGCTTTCTCAGCACAAATAGCCTCTCAAATTTCTAGACACCGCATTCTGTATTTTATTAAATATTATTTTTATCATTTTTAAGATTTGTTCAGTAATATGTTTTTCAGCCATTACAGTAGAAGGACTATTTTGAACAGAAATTTGTATTCGTTGTACAGAAATATTGCTAAATTTTCCGGGATGTCCGCTTATGGGCAGTAAATTTACATACAAAAATTTCAAATGTTAGGGCAAAAAGTGCCCGCGTCCGCTTACGGGAGGTATCAAATGCACTGATTAGATAGGAAGAACAAACGGGTCTTTGAATTAGTGTCCGTTATGGGAGGTGTCCGCTTACGAAAGGTGTCCACACAGGGTGGTTCAATTGTACCCAGTAATCTAGACAATTAAAAAAAAAATTATATTTTATATACTTTGATTGAGGGGACCCGATGCCCGATAGAGGGGACCCGGTGCCAAATTTTGCATCGGAGTGTCTAGGATCCTCTCCAGGCCAATTTTCAAACAGGATGCGTTTTTCATTGTATCTGAGAGGCAAATTATTGCAAACAATGAGGTTTCCAAGTTAAAATAATATTCGTCTAATTCACACCTTGGATTCGGGCCTGGAACCAACATACTGCAGTGCCAACTTCAGAAAGCATCACGGGTAAATTGTATCTACGAATGACATCCGTTAAGACTACCGTAGTTTACGTACACGGATTACATCATGTTCATGTATTTCAATCTAAATATAATTACAATATAACCCAAATCCATATGATGCGCAAAATGAATATTATTTTCAAGGTCTCTAATAATAATAGTGATTAATAAGGGTCATATGCACAAATAAAAGCAATAGTAGGATCGAGAATGAATGTGGATTTGCATAATCTAGGTCTAAATCCGCATATCATGACTTCCAAACTGAATCATCCATCGTGCATTATCGTATCATAGACGGAACATCATTACTTATGATGTACTAAGTATTCACATGGTAAACACCTGTTCATCGATATAGATACATTAAAACATCCGGTATTGACTGTAAGCGTAAAAGTAGTCATATTATTATAGTATATAATATAGGTGGGGTGAGGTCAGGTAGACAGGGATGTTGCCGGTGGCGATTCATATGGTGTTGTGATGCTCAACAAGAGAGTATGTTATCAAGCTTAAAAATGGTATTTACTATTAAGGTATTATTGCTCAATTAACTATATATATCGTTCCAGTAAAAAGCAACCACTTTTGTACAGTGTATCCACTACACCTCCAATGGAGATGACGTTAAACTAAAAGGGATTTCTGTTCAAAAGTGAAACATTTTGATCCAGTTTAAACAGAAAAATTACATTAACTAACATTTTTGGGCAAAAAATCGACTTGCCATGCAAAAAGCATGGCTTTTGGGTTGGTCTTGGCCCTACCCCAAAAATCTACATAACCATGGGCCTCTATGAGCCTCTATAGAGTAAATGAGGACAAAGATTACATGCGAATCAAAATTTTATTATAATTATTTTTCAATAAACGAACTTTTTTACTGGTAAATCCAAATTTTTACCGGGAAATTTGATGGCTAAAACCATACTCGGAGAACACTGCTATTAGAATCACAAATATAAACAAAACTATAAATCAGCACACGGTTTATTCCTTTAAGATAGACATTTAAAGAATGTGATTACATTGTTGATTATAATTTAAAAATGTGGACGTTTTTCTTTTACTTACAGCGCCCCCGACCCCATTATCGGTAAAACGTAGTTGCGCGCCTCCCCCTTTATATTAGGTGCGCCGGGTTAAAAATTAACCATTACGGCCAAAATAGAGGTACCACGGCACCAACATGGGGGAATTACGTTTTTTAAAATTATTTATTTTTTTGCTCACCAGGAAAAAAATGACAACGACGCCCACCCGGACCTGGAAATGTGCGCCCCACCCCCCTTTCGGTGGATCCTGGATCCGCCCCTGTTTATTCACTTCTTCTATGAATGAATTAGTGACGCAAACATTTGGGTGGGTTACTATATCCAAATGGCTAGATTATGCTAGTAAGTAACCAACAAACTAAAAGTAACCCCTACTTGAATAGGAACACACCCTACAAATACAATCACAGAATAATAACCAGGGTTACTATTAGAAGCTTTACGGTAACTCATCAACACTGAAAGGGAACAGAGAGTGACCCACGACTGTCGGTAACTTCTTCTGAAAGAGTACCAATAACGTGATTTAGTCAATGATACCTCACTATAAACAATGTTGCACAGTACATTGAACACACAAAAACAACTTACATCCTAAATAGTGATCCTTAAAAGCAATTTTAGTATAACAAAACACTTTTCTTTTTCCGAAAACGAACGCTGGGTCAGAAGAATTACCGATGATGGAGGGATTTGTGTTACACGGTGCCTAGTTACGCGACGCTTAACCCGTCCTTTGTTGTTTACTATCCCTTTTCTATAAGGTGAATTGTGTGGGCCATCATTGTTTTGTTAATCTCTATTGATAAAATTCCTTACATATTCATACCATTGAGTTCGTCGTTCCCTCATATTGAAATTCGTGAATTTGTCCAAGTCTTAAGCCGGGCACTCACGGTATCGTGCGACGATCGTACAACAGTCGCACGACTAAACCGTCAATCCCTGTTTGTGTAGTTGGCAGACGCAAAGACAGTCTTCTACTTGTCGGCCGACGATTTTTTAAGTGATTTCCCCGTTGAATCACTTAAAAAAACCGTCGGCGGACGAGTAGAAGACTTTCATCGCGTCTGGCACCCACACAGGAGCGACGGTTTAGTCGTGCGACTGTTGTACGATCGTCGCACTACGCAGTGAGTTCCCGGCTTTATTATAGTTGCCAGATATAGCGGAATTCTGCTTTTTAGCAGAAATTTGAAAAATTTCGCATTTAACATTACTCTTAGCATTCTTAGTCGACCTATTCGAACTATTCTAGCAGACTTTTACCAGAATTCCGATGTTTAAAAAATGACGCAATACTAGTCAAATATGCCACACTTTTTAGAGAACAAATCCATGGAAAATGAGACGACAGGCCTGAAAAGCATTGGAAACGTGACATAAGTGAATTTAAAATGGTCAAATCCCATTTTATTTTTTTCCTTGTAACACAAAAACCATGGATAGCAGTAGTTCGCTAGAAAGTGGAGGCAGTACGGGGAACATGAAACAAATTGGTGAAGTGCTTTTTTTGCTTGTCACGTCAGACCAAAATCATGAAAAAAGGCCTAATTTAGCAGATTTTCTTTTTCGCTGGGACACTGTATGCTTGACTCATTGAATATAAACCAAAACTTCTCTTCTTCATGCGTTCATCCAACTGGCAGGCCAACCGACCGACCATTTGACGACCGACAGACATACTTAAAAGTGTCTTCTAAAGTTGAAACCAATGGGGACATTAGGATCAAGAAAATAGAACGTAATTGAAACCTCGAACAAACAATCCAAAGGTATAGAAATGATTGGACGCATCTAAAAAACAGTATGCTAAATGTAAATGTGGAAAGACCAACGAAAAAAGTGAAGGATGAAGATGCTTAGACTCGTTTAAAAATAAAATACAAAACGTATTAATGGGGATAGACCAGCGTACAAAGTGAATGATGGATATGTTTAGACTCATCTAAAAATTAAATACTAAACTTAAATGGAGATAGACCAGCGTTCAAAGAGAATGATACCCCTGGGTGGATATGCTTAGACTCATCTAAAAATAAAATACTAAACGTAAATGGGGATAGACCGGCGTACAAAGTGAAGAATGGATATACTTAGACTCATCTAAAAATAAAATACTAAACGTAAATGGGGATAGACCAGCGTAAAACGTGAAGGATAGAGATGTTTAGATTCATCTAAAAACAACACACTAAACGTAAATGGGGATAGACCAGCGTAAAACGTGAAGGATAGAGATGTTTAGATTCATCTAAAAACAACACACTAAACGTAAATGGGGATAGACCAGCGTTCAAAATGAAGGATTGATATGTTTAGACTCATATAAAATACTAAACTTAAATGCGGAAAGTCTACGGTAGCGTACAAAGTGAATAATAGAGATACTACTAGACTCATCTAAAATAACATGCTAAACGTACAAGGAAGCCGACCAACCAATCGACTCCAGTGCTCCCAAGTCTCCAAGATTAGCGAGGAGGCAGGAATTTTGCGCCATCTCCCGGGCTCCAGGAAATACCCAATTTTCTCCAGGAATTTTAATTTTTCATGATTATCTCCAGGATTTTTGAAAAATTAGCAATATAAACAAAGTATACATCTAGTATTTTTTATTTTATTTTAACACTAAGTGGTATTTTGAAGATTCATTTGTCAATAAATGTACCAAATATAGTAGTAAACACTTTTTCATTTGTAATAATCAAACGATTATTCCCTTACTGTTCATAATTGTTCATATAATTACACTTATAGACGCCATTATAGTACACCCCAAAACAGTTACGAACGCTGACAGACAAAATCTCTACGATTTTTATGTTCCCAACTTATGGGAGCTCCGCGACTCAAACTTTCCTGGACTCACAAAGTGAAATAGAAATATCAGTAATAGAGTTGGGTACATAAGATTGACTTGAAATATACCGGATAACTTTGCTTGTCGAAATCCTGTTGGTGGTAATCTCAAGCATGGAGATCCTCAAAATTGACAGGTATATGAATACAAATTTGATGTTTAAAAGAGCACGTACACAGCTGTGCGAAATTCATCATAATTGCATATGATATTCTATTTATTCATTTTGTCAAAACCATTATTCTGACCTTCATGTTACAGTAACCGAGATTATTCTGAATGGAGTCAGTAATATTTTATTCAGAGATTGATGGTTTGAAAATGGAGTACTCAAGAATGTTTGATTTGCTGGCTATCTTGAATTATGATGTACTTTAATTAAATTTGTTAATCACTGTACCACGGATCCTATCTGAGAGTGAATGGCAATTTCTATATTACGGTTTTTGGAAATGGGAAACGATAGCATTCGGCATACTGTTATTTGACAGATTTACGGTAAGTTTCTGTATGATCGAAATAAAACAAAAAGTTTGTCCTTTCTACTCGACCGACAAACAGACAGAGAGACAGACCGACAAGCTAACCAAGCAACCACTGACAATACAAGAATACATTACCGATAAACTGCACTTCATGTCACTATATTATATTATTTTATTGTAAATTAAATCACTGCATGATCACTGTAATTGTTACCAATATTGAAATGATTTGAAATAAAAGATACTTGATCTACTTGAACTAAATTAGAAAACAGATTTCAAATCAAAAACAAATACTCGTATCGTTGTGAATCACAGCCATGAGATATAGCCGAAACCTGTACACAAACGAAATCAAGTTTCAATTACATCATTACATCAAAAGAAATCCCTTTTTAATTCTGTACAATTAACCTCGGATAAAAAGGCAATTTCGAAAAAAATACTCAAGGCTCGGGGTCTTGAAACGAAAAGAAGGTCGTGGGCTTCCTTTCTACGAGATGCGTTTTCTACGGGATGCAGTTTAGAACATATGATATTTTGTTGACAAAATATAATTTTGTAAATACAAAATATATTTTATCATGACAAAATGTAGTTTGTAGAGACACAATAAATTTGTTGAGACAAAATGCAATTTGTAAAGACAAAATGTATTTTGTTTCTACCAAATACATTTCATCGTTACTAAATATATTTTGTCAAGACAAAATGTCTTTTGTATACTGTAGACCAAATATATTTCGTTACTACAATAGAAATTTTGTCGAGAAAAAATGCATTTTGTCGTGACAAATGTATTTTGTATGTTCAAAATGATATTTTTAATGACAAAATTTCACATATGTTCCGAACGGTGCCCCGTATCTTTCAAGGTTTTACGGTATAACTGTACATTAATCCAAAAATTATGAATTTGTAACAGTGATGCATCTCGTGTACTGCGTTACACGATGCCCTGAGGTAAACTCTTCTCTCAAGGTCTGCGTAACCTGCCCATCAGACTGTTTACTGCTTGACGCGAATTCTCCGTCACAGTTCATTAATGCGTCTGCCATTGGCAGTGCATGCCGTCCTACCGATTAGAGAGAAACAAAATCCAATTTGAACTAAGATGGATTTTAGGATTAGCATAATTTTGACTTGATAGTACAGTGTAAATGTTTTGTAAACATTTATTCAACAATGTAAAACACAATCGGGCAATTACAATACGTAGTTTCAAATTTCAAGGAGCTTACATCGATTTTTGGAAGCATAGGCAATGTACAGTATGGCCATTATCATTAGCGGACAATTTCTGATGTAGCCTACCATATACTTGTATCATCATAATGTTGTTCATATCATCTTTCATGTATATTTCAATTTGCTATTTTATGCTCGTAGGGGAGCCGAGTTATTTATCTATAATGACAATAATGGGTTAAACGCACACTTTCGGAATATCGCATGAAATTCCTTACATAGCATGCATTTCATTCTAGTAAGTTTATTAAAAATATATCCCGATCTCCATGAGAAAAAGAACGACAGTTTAAATTAGGATCTTCGAGAGAATTGTTACTAGGATCTATGGTATCCAGAAAAAAGGGGTAAGGGAGATTTTCGAACTCCTTAAGCACCCTTGACTGGATACCGGTATACCACAGTCAGTAGGCCTACGTCTATTGCTAATGTTTAAATCTAATCATTCTCTTGAAAATTGCGTTTATCAAACTGATGACATCACAGTTTTGATAATAACACCATTGCTGGACAGTTCTTACATAAAATCGAGAATAATTTTTTTTAAATTGCACTGTAAAAAAAACGGGAAAAGTCCTTGCAACCAGGATGCCAAGACAATTCCGTAACTTTTACGAGCATTTACCCGTAAAATGTACGGGATTTTCTTGGCATCCTGGCTACTAGGCCTTTTTCCGTAAATTTTACAGGAATTTACCGTAAAATTAATCGCAGTAAAATGTCCGTACAATTTACTGTAAAAAATACAGATGCCCGTAAAATTTACTTTACTTACTTTACTTTTTCCGTAAATTTGCGGAAATGTTTTACAGTGTATAATAAAAGATGCGTCACTGTACGGTTCGGATCGTAGCGTCCGTTTAGCATCGTGACCGCTTAAACCACACTGCGTTATTTCAGTTGTGGACACAATGAATTGACCTACAGAAAGCTTGCAAAATCAATAGGATAAACAGAATTCGGGGAAACAGCATATTAACCATAATGGAAAATTGCCACGGACCAACCGACCAACTGAGTAACTAATGGACGATAAAAGAGGGGATTTGGGGGAATGTGTGACAAGGGCCGACATAATAGAAAATAAAGGTCCGTTCGTTGCAAAGTACGAAACAAGTAACATATTATAAACTTGAAAATATTGTATTCAAATTTATAAATATAATACTGATATGTCATATTTATGTTATTTTCTTACTTCCAAACATGGAAAAATGCAAAATAAGAACAGTTTTTTTATGGATCCTAAAAAGTAAAGCGGATGAATCTGTATTAGCTTTGCTTCTGTGAAGAGTCTAAATCTAGAAACCAGCAGCGAGCTACGTGTGCGTGGGCAAAAACGGCGCTTACTTTGGAGAGAATAACCTACGATCTACAGCCTATGACTGTACGGTACCTTTGTAACGGACAATTATCGAATAAATCGTTTAGACCCAGCTTAAAAGAGTTCGTTAATTGTTAGCCTTTTCCTTTTCAAGAATAAAACTAAAAGTTTGCAGGTAACTAATCATATTATTTAGGCCCTACTTTAGAAATAGTAAACAGGTAAATTTCAAAAGAATTTTGTGGGTGGATATTGGAAGGAATGCCTATTTAAATTTGACTTCACAGATTTAGGCCTATCCCAACTTCTATACAGTCGATCTTAAAAAAAACTCATTTACGACCCTTTTAACAAACAAATTAGCCAAAGATATCATGAAAAGAACATGACTGACTGTATAACCAAGCCAATAATCAAAGAACAAGGAGTGCGAAAACCAGGGTTGGAATTATTTAAAATCCTGATAATATGGATAACACCTATTTTTTTAGATAAATGTATAAACATAGACCATAGGAAAAAAAATATTAAAAATGACAGATTCGGACTTCTACAACAAAATGAAGATTTTTGTTTAGGTCTTATAATCAGCGGCGGATTTAAGGTGGGGCCGGGCCGGCCCCGCCCCCACCCTCTTTCGGAAAGTAAAATATATTGAATATTAATAACATTGTCTATAAAACGAAAATATTCAGCAAGAATTGATCCCTTAACACGCCCCTAAGGCCATTTCATGACATCTAAAGTCCAGGGACCCCCCCCCCCTAAAA